>CAMKVN010003456.1:0-10451 GCA_946474995.1 Funneliformis geosporum
TTTTATTATATAATTAAAAGATAAAACTTATTATAATATATTACATATTTATATAATTAATTTAAAAAAAAAATTTTTTTAAAAATATTAATTATTCATAAAAATAAATCAGAAGAGAATTTATAGTAAATAAGTAGGCAAATTTGCCTGCAAAACCCTACAATCGTAGGAATAGACATTTTCATCCTCTGATTCAGTCTCATTCTCAAAGCTCGAATATTTAGATTCTGTTTCAGTGTATTCCGAATCATAATACACACTTAGATCAATATTTCTCATAACTTTATGATGTTTGAAAAATTTGGTTAATATGACTTCTCCATCTGATTCTGTTGCAATAAATTCAGAAAATAATAGCTTGTAGAATGTATGCAATGAAAGAGATAATTTCCAAAGATTTTTTCTACAGTGATATTGGTTTTTTTCCCTTTCTTGTTCTTCGATCTCTTTAGGTTTATTAATGTACCATGATGAGGTTTGATGTCTATCAACATCATATCCTGTATGCATTAGCTATACAGTTCCTAAAACCATTTCATATTCAGGCTTGTCAACAACTACAAAATTTGCTGTATCTTTTTCAAAATATGAAGGGATACTATATCATCAAAGATATTTGGCAAAGCGACTAAAACTTCTTCTTTATCAACCCATCCCCTTCTCATCACTTTCTTGCTAGCATTTGTTACGCTAATGCCTAGGTCTCTCACTGCAGGATATCCTGATCCATATTCTCTAAAAATATATAAATCCATTTTTTGGGCAAGCGTCTTACTAATGCTACCATGGAAGGATTTGGGATCAATAAGTATTTTAACAGTTACTTTAGCTTGAATGAATGTACAATTCACTATTAATCTTTTGCGAATTGCTCGAATTACCTCATCTTTTCATATATTAATTATACTGTAACATTTTTTAAGATCCTGTATTAAAAGATTTTATGGTGTAAGCTGATCAAGTAAATTAACTGTATGCATTTTATATAATTCAGAGATTTTCAATCGAAAAAAATAAGGCACAATCTGTGGTTCAGTAAAAAATCTTTCGAGCTGAAGATTACTATTCCAGAATAATGATCTGTATTCTAAACTCGAAATTTTTCATATTAAATATATTACTTTATTATAGCAATCATGACAAATAATAGCGAAACACTTGCTCAGTTTTATGGAGTGCTTTTATATAAGAAGAAGGATATAGTAGCTATTCAGAAAAAACTCAGTATCAATGGCAATGCAAATAAATTAGTAATGCCTCCAGATTCCAAGCTCATAGGGAAAACACTTGCTAATTCATATGAGCTATTGTTAGAATTGGTAGGGGATTTAATGCTGATATAGGAGAATCTCAACATTGATGGTAATCCTATTCTAGAAGTGGAATATAAAAGTAATGAGGCTCTCACAGATATTTCATTAAAGGAGATACTTAATTTGCTTATGTATTTAGAAGAGGATATAATAGCAATTCAAGAAGAACTTAATATTGTTGGCTACACTAATCAAGAAATAGCAGAAGAGGCCGATAAAACTGCAAGAGAATATCTTCAAAAGTTTAAGGAATATCATGGCCACTTAGAAGATGTTCCAAGTGTATTAATATAAAAATTCATCGATAGAGGAGTAAAATGTTTTATTTTACTGGAAAAGGGCTACCATTATTCCCAAAAATCTTTCCTTAACAATTGCATGAAATATTCGTCAAAAATCCATCTAGTGTCAGCCAGTGCTAATGTCTAGAATAGGTTAGCTAATTTATATTTTTTTCTTACACAGGACATATTTAGATGTGAAAAAAAATCTTCCAAGCTAATGATCACTGCTTCAGATTAGTTAGATCAGTTGAGTTCCACCATCTTGCTTGATCGGCTAGTATTCTATCAAAATAATTTCTTAGTGATCGTCTGTTTATAGCTATAATGAGGTGATCAGCACCAGAGTCGACTGTCATAAATATATTGGAATTAGGTTGTCGGAATAATTGGTGAAACTGAGTTCTAATATTAGTAACTGGAGGTCGTCTATATAGTTGCTCTATCACTTGCTCTATTTCAACTTAAATATTATTTGGACCCCAGAAAATCTCGACATGAGTATTTGGATTTAGCTGATCTAGAGCTTCTTTGCTAATATAACACCCTCTCAAATTAATATATTTTAAATTAAGACATGAACTAGCAACTTCTTTGATAGCCATATTAGTAATTTCACAAAAGGAAATGTCAAGATGTTGGAGCTTTGGAGAGGAACAAATAATACCGCAAATTGAATATTTAGTAATCTCTGTGCAATAGGCAATATTTAAATATTCTAATTTATGGCATGACTTTGTGATTCTCCATAGACCTCCATCATCAACTTCTCAACCACGAAAATACCTAAAGTCATCTGACTGATTACCACACAGATTGAGATACTTCAGATTCGAGTATGAACCCGCTATCAGTTCTAATGTTCTATTACTAAATCCCATACTATTTATAAAACTCAAATGGGTTATATTTGGGCATGAATGTACAATGCTTATGATTTTTTATCTGAAAGTGAATGGTAGTATGATATTTTGAGATGAGTTACATTTGAGTAATAAACTGGCGTTTGCTTCCCACGTACTAACTTTATAAATTTTTTCAATTGAGAAAGATCCTTTGCATATTCTATCCTTATGAATTTATTTAATCGAGGGTGATTCTTCGCATAGTAATTATAATTATTTGGAAGAGATTGCCCAGAATATAAGTCTTTTCCTTTCAATTCGATACACTTTCACAGAATAGGTACACCGCATCTATACCATAATCGGGAAACATATAGAGTGGAATAGAGAAATTTATCTATCAATAAGAAATGTAAAACCTGTTCCAATAGTTATGGTATAATAAAAATATTTGTATGCGTCATAAATAATATATGCTGTATTATATGTTGTATCATCAAACAAAAAATAAATTAGCTGGTTAGTAGTAGTCTGAGAAAACCAGATTCAGATCGGATCTACCAAATGGAAAAGTAAGACAGGTATTCTCTTGCCTGTTCTCAAGACATCAGATCACTTCAGATCAGATCAAATTCAGATTACTACTGGTCAATATCTGCAATTTCAAATAAAATGGAACATCAAATTTAATTAAAATTTCACATAACCTTTCGAAAGGATCAGAAGGATCCTCATGGGCAAACTTGATCTTTGCCTCTTGATTGAGACCTCTGAAAAAACCTTTTTTATCTCTGCTTTGCATAAGTCTGAATCTGTTAATGGAGTATATGCCTTATATTTCTTATATGCCTCAAAAAATTCATTTAGTAATTGGTTATCTTGAACCAGTGTTGGACTATCTTTAGCCTTTTCAGGTTTTAACGCTGGTGAATTTGAAGGAAATGTTTGATCTGGCCAATCAAATGTATCGTTTCCTTTAGGAAACAGGCTATCTATTTTCATAATAGATTAGTTTTTATAGTTATCATATTTTTAATCGAAAAATAAATTAGCTGAGCTGGTAGATCGCTGCTTCGAACTAAGCCTTTCCACTATCTCATCTAATGCAAGTACCTGTAAACCATCTATAAAAACTTTAAACGTATTCTCAGGTGATAATCCTCTGAGAAATTGATTTTTAAGAAGCTATTCTGGATAGTCATTGCTTAAATTACACTCTTTCAGCTTCAAATAAAATTCCTTTACCATATAATTACCCTGAGCCAATCCCCACATTTGAAATTTTATTCTCTTAGATAATACATGATTCACCTCTCTTTCCATATATCATTTATACTGCGAGAATTTTTTAGGTTCCATTTTGAAAGATACTTTAAAATGAATGGTATTAGTTCTGGCGGAAGTTGTTCTAGTAAATTAACTGTATGTATTTTTATAGGGTTAGAATATCTTTCAATAAGAAAAAATCTTCTGAGCTGATGATCACTACTCCTGACTATTGGTTGGAAAAATCAGTCATAGCTCAGATCTGACTATCAAATAATGTCGAAATATAGTCTACTTCTTTAAATGGGATCGCAAAATTATCTTCTAATAATAGTTTTGAATCGCATATATCTAAAGTTGCACTACTTTCTTGAAACCAAGGACCTTCTAAGCTTAAACTAGAATCTGGCCAATCTGGCCCAAGAACCATAAATTCAATAGGTGTGCTTTTATGCTTCTTACCATCTTCAAAACCAATATGCAGATTGACTTTTCCTAATATGGAATAGGATTCACCCGAAGTTACAATGCTATTGCTTTTACTGTGATATGTAATTCCTAATTCATCAATATGTTTTTGGCTAATGCAATTTACATCAGTAGATGTATCAATTGATGCCTCAATAGGGATATTTACTTCGACTACACAATTCACAATCATCATTTTTTATTATGGTATATAATATTCAAAAATAATAAATAAATCTATCCACAAGCGTTAGAGAACAATCTGATGTTCTAGAATGATAGTGTATATTATTACTCAGTCTGATTGGCTAATTCATCACTACAAATCATTTAACCTTTCTTCGTCATACTTTTTTTTGGTGCTTATGAGGAATGGTCTTTTTATCTCTTACCTGATTTATCTCAATTGAATCAGAATCTTCGAAAGACTCAGATGAATAGTAGGAACTCTTGTATTTTTTGATCTTTGGTGAGAAAGCTATTTCTTATATTAAGTTGACTACAGTTTCCTATCCACATATTCGTCTATAACTTTTAATTCGTCTTTTAAGGATCTCACATTTTTCTTCAACCTTTTTACCTCCTTTCTAAAGTGTTAGGTTGGGAATGATAATCTTCCAATTGTTTCTTAAGTATTCTATTTTCAACGGAAAGCACATTATACATATTTGCATCTTGTTTAGGTCTAAATAATTTGGCTATTTTCTTTATACGTCTGATAACTTTCTACTCGATATCTGTACTATTAGATGAATGCTTTTGATTGGTTACCATTTTTGTGATATATTATATACACTATATCTTGTTTCAAACAAAAAAATAAATTAATAAATAATATTCTGGGGTTTAATATATAAATACACCCTCTAACCCATCTATATGATCAGTTTTCATCAAAGAACTTGAATACCTCTGCCTGATTATAAGGTTGCCCTCATTTGCGAAAATTAACTATAGTATATCTATCAGATGGAACAGTATGATTGTCAGGGCTATGCCTTAATGCTTGACTAGCAATAATATTAGCTTTTGATAGATTCCTAATCCCACTCGCTACAACTGCAAACACTACTCCTAATTTACGTAAAGAGTTAGGAAGTAGTGGCATATAAGGTTTAGGAATAAATTCTTCTTTTTTAGAAATGCACTTAAGTATGTAGATCTAGGCTTTCCTGGATCCCTTAACATCTGGAGACGATTGCTTCATGAATCCATGTAAGCAATTGCCTTGCCCGCTTCTCATTTTTTTCTAGTGATCTAAATGCTTTAGGAATATTCTGATTGACCTCAGTTTTTTGCGTATCCAGTTACACCTCTATTAGATATGCGCAAGTTTTTAATTTCAGCAGGGCGGATGCAGAGCATAATCATTACATCAGCTAGGGCCTGTTTGTCAGGTATATTAGATACATCATACAATTCTAGCCCTTTTTAACTGATTCTAATGAGAAGTGATCCAGAAAGTGAAACCCTTTATTTTTACGTTGCTCAGTATGCTCCTGCTGGATTTTATTAGATGCGTAAGTTGTCTTTTTATTTAATATTGTGGAGATTAATTCTTTTGAAGCATTGAGGTCCCCCAATTCTCTTCGAAGCCTAGAGAGACGAGACAAACTAGCAATAGGGCTAGAGGCAGTTTCGATTAAAGTTCTAGATATCACTTTTACATTTCTTTCATTAAGATTATCCTGAATAATACGTTGAGCTGTTTCTTTAATAGTCTTCTCAGAACAAGTACTATCAAGGCATACTTGATATATATTCACATCTCCAGCTGGTTTCTCTTCTTTAGAAGTTACTTGTCTTTTTCTTTGTCCAATTCTCTCATGAGAAATTAATACATATGCCTATTCTTTGCTAAACTTATATCCTTTTTGAAGGTGATTACGAACCTGATGCCTTTTTTTCTTATTTACCTTTGGCACATCAGTTGTCAAGAGCTCAAGTATTTCTAACGTATATTGGCTAAGCTCTTCAAGGCTCATTTCTTTGGTAAGTTTGTGGTCTGTAACGAACTTAGTTGTAATAGCAGATATTATATAGAGTGGTATGTAGATTATAGGATGATAGTTAGATTAATCTGTGTTATTCAGATTATATTAAGTAGGAAAAAGTTCAATTCAGAAAAATATTCCTGATAATTTACTACACATTCCCTCTAGTACCCGTTCATGATCGGTGAGGTCAGATAAGCGAAAATAATAATATAACCTATGACCTAATAAAAAGGGTATTTTATCGATTTGAAAACTGCAGATAGATATGATATGTGAAAAAAATATCTGGTCATGGAATGGGGGTTCTATAGCTATAAACAAATTTTTCTATATCGTAATTATGTCTTAGTAAAGTGCTCGCGTTATAGCTAATATATGTTCTGATCCCAAAACATTTGCCTTAGTGAATGCATCATATAAAGCATCTAGTCTATACTTTGAAGAGGCTAAATTCAGATGATGGAGAAGTTTCATGAGAGTGTCATTTTTCCAAGCTTTCATATCTTTACAATCCTAAGACATTTTGATTAGTATAGTCAAGTTATTGCTGTGATAATTTATTTGCATTAGATTCTGGAACAATGATTGTCTATTTTTTTCAAGAGTAAATAAACTCATTCCACCTTCAATGGCAGATTTCACACTAATAGGAAACTTTTACCGAATATCTGATTTACTAGCTAGGATAGATAAAGGCAGAATTAAGGCTGAATGGTAAAAGTTAGCCAAGGGTTTAATTAGAATTCATCAGCATACATAGTTCTAATATTTTCTAAATAATCTGAAAGTCTATCAGCGTATCTGTAATCTTCATGAATACACTTCTAGAATAACTTTCCATTTGGATTGACTCATCGACCGGTTAGTATATTGAGTACTGTTTTTTGCATTATGTCTATAGCGTAAGTATGAAATGATAGTTTATTCCATTATAATATCAATTAATTTAAATACATGTTTTATTATAAAATTAAAAGTGAAAGAGGGTTTTATATCCTAAAATACGCCTATGGCTCATCTTACTTACGCATATATCAAGAGGATAGCATTATTTGTAGAAATAAATGCTGGCCTCCTGAAGGATGTTATAGGCACTGGAAATTGTATGAAAAGAATTCACTAAAAAGACCCTGTCTTTTTAGTGGTTGTGAATTTCCTATTGATGCTGATTCGGGATATTGTCATGACCACTCTGCCAGTAATCATTCACATAATTATTGAATGAGGCAAAAACGTAAGGCTGAGACTCTTCAACTTGCAAAAACTTCTGAATTATCTATTGAGTAGTGGCTAAAAATATTATTAATAACAGTATAAAAAAATGTGTAGGCTTCTGCAGAATTATTATAAATATTATTGGCAAAAACCTACATCTCAAAGTATGTATCCTGGCCAAAGTGTTACAATGATGGAAAGTTTTTTTAATAATATGAAAGAAGGCTTCACCTACCAGATTCATAATTGGATGGTATTAAAATATAACAAATATATCCTGAATATCTTCTGTGATTTGCGTGGTATTTACTTTATTAGAACTAGAAAGATTACCTAATAATAATTCATTAGAAGTGAGCTTACTATAAGCATATTGGACATCTTTACCATTTTTTCAATATATTTCTTTTCCTGTTTGGTATAAAGGAAGTTTTGGAACGTCTTTACTATCAAAAGATCCAATTAGATGATAATACCTACATCCCTTATTTATAGCCTTAAATTTTAATACATATATTGCATGCAGTGCTGAATTTAGTAAGCCGAGTTTCGCTCGAACTGTTTTTAATCCTGATTTTTTAGCTTTACGCAATGCATCTATATTATCAAATACTTAAGCCATTTTGGAAACTAAATCCTGAAGATATGATATCGATTCAGGAGAATCAATGTGTGTTTTAACATCATTAGCTTTATATCGTGCTTCTATCATCGATGTCTCTAATAGGTGTACAATTTCTTAGTAATTCCTGACAAATTCGATGTCTCTCAGCTCGAGTAGCTATGATAAGTTTATTTTCTCTATAATCTTTGCGAGTAATAGCCTTAACAGCTATTTCATTATTAGTATCAGCATCTCGTAACTATTTATAAGCTCTGAACCATTTTATATGATTAAAATCTCCATATTTCGAAATAAAATCTTTGGTCAATAATTCAGAAGAAATCTCATAACATTTCACAATATGATGCCAGTCTAGAGAATGCATTTTTTCTAAGATCTTCTTTGGCTTATTCTCTAAAAATTCAGTAGTTTCGTGATTGATAATAGTAGCGTTAGATATATCTGATATTTCCTCCACTTTAATAATAGTGCAATTTGCTTTTATCACTTGCGATAATATATTTTCTTTAGATTTAGAACCTAATTCTATGATCAAAACTTCCATGCTAGCTTTTCGAAGGAAATCAACCATCTTCCAACCAAATAAACACTGAGAACAAATTTTTTTTAACATATAGGCCACCCACAATCAAATGGTTGGTACATCTTTATTCTGAATAATAGAATTGATATCTGAAAATACCCCTCTATTCTGAAGCTTTCAGAGGAGGCATTCATGTTTGGCATTCAACAACCATTGGAATAATCCTTTCTTTGTAATAGGAACATTAGACGATCTTTGTTTAATGTGACATATATAATCTTTAATGCATCGCATGCGGAATAACATTTGATTCATTCCAGTGTTTATTTCTATGAAGCTATTAAAAAGACAGAATGCCCGCTCAAACTTAGGATTGGTATATGATACTCCTATTTTTAGAGTGCTAGTATAAGCAATTAGGTCTGAGTCTTTCCATGATTCTTTTACATTGCTAAAATTGTGACCTTTTTCCTCAGGATCTAATTTATTATGATATTCCTTAATTATTAGTTCTGAAAAATCGGTCTTAAGAGCACAAACTATCCCTTGTATATCCTTTCTAAGGTAGCAGATAAGTGATGCGCTTTTCCGTTCCTCAAAAGATAGTGAAATCATCTGCTTAGCCCAATCCCAAAGTTCGGCTAATACTATTTCTTTATTAGGAGCCAAGTGGAATATCTTGCCTTTCTGAGGCTAATAAGTATTATGAATAATAGAGAAAGATATATTTTTACGAAGGGTCTTAATCCATTCAATGTTAATATCAGTAAGGTCATTATCCATGACGATAATACGTCTAGCCACTTGAATTAATTTATATAATTTTTCTATTGATTATCCTGCTAAACGACTTTGTACTTGAGCAATTATAGATACTATTTCATCAAGCCATAAGTCATATTGAATTGGAAGACATTTGCATTTTTTATTACATTTACAATTATTAGTAATATGATGTAAACTTTCTATCTGACACACAACTCTCTTGTGATCAGAAAGATTTATATTACCATCGATATCGCAATATGATTTGAGATTAAGTCTTGTAGTAACAGATTTCGAATAGGAGTGACGTGTGAATAAAACTAGTAAATTCACATTATCAGATATAGTAAGATGCTCTAGAATATATGTTTTTCCTATCTCCCAAGGTGATCATACATAAATATTGCCTTCATTAGGTAATGGTCTTACATATCACTCCTCATACATTTCTGTAGCTGTAAGGGAGTCATCATACTTGACTCAAGATGGGAATTTTAAGAAGGCTTTAGGGAAATCCAGAATCTTAACCTTGTGAAAAGATTGCAGAGATTTTTTATTTTCTTGCCGAATTTTTTCTGCAATAGATGGGTCACATTCAAAAATTTCCCCTGGTTTATTACTATTCTGCCAAAAGCATTTTATGATGAATTTTCCACTGCTAGCACATACATGACCGAACTACTGCTGATCCTTGTCATGTATACGTTTACATAGTGGGTATTCTAGTGGACCTTTCCAGTTGAAATATATGAAGTTTTTTTTTGTCTCTACCTTTTCTTCGATTGTTCAATTTCTAATATAGTTAGAATACTTTTGCAAAACAAATTTCGCGCATTTTTGCAATACATTCTGACCTACGATTATTCTTAGTGAATTATTATTTTTTTCTTCACTAAGCATCTGAGGTCTTACTTTAAGTTCCAAACTAGTAGATGGTTGAACTCTAGTATGATCGAGCTCATTTCAACCATTATCTAGAGAGCATTGAAGAATGCATTTTATATGACTTTTTTTGCTGAACCAATTAGATGAAAGTTGAAATTCTGACCAGGTAATTTTTGATCAATAAACATGCTGAATTTTTCACCAGTCAAACTATATACTAATTTAGTGAATGCTTTGAGTTCATGATGATCAATAAGGAGAGCTGGTG
>CAMKVN010003457.1:0-10445 GCA_946474995.1 Funneliformis geosporum
GCGATATTGACCGAGATCGTACATCTTTTGTTTTTTTTTGTTTTTTCTATATATAAAAAATCATGTGATATGACGTATTTTCGACTATTTTGACTTTTCATTTTGACTTTTTGGGTTTTCATTTCGACTTCATGTATAATTTGCACTATAAGAGACCTGGTTAATTTTCTCTAGTCCTAATGTATTAAATAACTTGAATAGTTTTCTAGCTTTAAGTATTTTTTGACATAAATTCATATCCATTATATTAGATAAAAGCTGTTTGATTTCTTGATATATTTTAGATGTCGCATTTTTTTTTAACTCCACCAGCAATAAGGTTATCAATCTTTTTATCATATTTTTCTATAAAATAGCATCAGTATAAAATTGCTTCTTAACTAAGCTTATTAGTTTTTTTGAACATGTAAACTATATTTTGTACAGTATCTGAAAATGAATCCTGTTCTTCTAAACTTTGATCTGATGTAGATATACATGTATGTATAGGTGATGATAGCTGTTGCTTTAAGTCTTATTCCACAATTATATTTTTATCTAACTTGGCAATAACTTCATCATATTGATCAGATTTAAATTCCTTCATGTCACATAATTCTGATTGTAAAGAATCTTCACAGTTCTTCCAATTATTTTTGAATTCTCTGATACCTTCTGAATGTGAAGAATTTTCACAGTTTCTAAGTTCAGATGCATATGCTTGAAATTGTTTTTCCTTCCACTTTCTCTGCCTAATCTCATTACCAACCCTTTTTCTTATGTACTGAATCTAAGAATTCATTAGTCTTTCTATTATCTTTGTAAAGTGAAGGCCTATCAGATACTACCTTTAACACCTCTGATATCACATTATTCATTTCGCCATCAGGCTTACATTACTAAAGTTGGTCTACTACAGAGTCTGATACATCAACAGCTGATATCATTGCTTTCTTATCATTCTGTAATTCTGCCACAAAAGCTTGTTTTACTATCACAAGCCTAACCTCAAGTTCTGTATTCTTTTGTTCTACTTCCTTAAGTTTAGCATTACGCTTAGCATTTTTCTCAATAATATGTCTCAATTTCATGTTCTCAGCTGAGATCTCAGCAAGCTTCTTTCTAAGTTCAGGAATCTCAGAATTCTTGACTTCAAGCTCAACCTCAAGCTCGGTAATATATTGCTTTAATAGATCTATTTCAGTTTGTATATCTGTATAATATCAAACGTTAGTATTCAAAATTGGTAAAAACATTCTGATTATTTCAACTTTTAGAAAACCTGGGAACTTGATTCATGGATTTTATCAAGAAAAAAGAAATTTTGGCTGACCAGTTAAGAATTTTGGAATCAGTTTCAACCTTTACTTATTGAAAAAATTTTAAATTCCTTTTTTCTCATTTATTCAAAAAGAGACAGACGCTGTGTATGGATCAAAAAATTCTTCTAAGCTAGTAATTATTGCTCTGAACTAGTCAGAGTAGCTTAAACAAAGAGGCACATTATTACTATAAACATGTTTACCCTCTGATTCAGTCTTGTCTTCAGAGCTCAAATATTCAGACTTTGTTTCAGTGTATTTCGAATCATAATATTCACTTAGATCAAGATTTCTCATAATTTTATCATATTTAAAAAACTTGGTTATTAGGACCTTCCCATCTAAACCATTTGCGGTGAAATTAGGAAATAATAATTCATAGAATGTATATAATGAAGGAGATAATATTTTAATCTGATTTTTTACATAATAAACTCTTTTTTCTTCATTTTTTTCACAATATTTTGCATCCCATTTATTAATATTATGTCCAATCCTACTAGTCAAATATTACCTAAAATAAAATCGTATTCAGGCTTGTCCACAACTACAAAATTTGCTATACTAATATATGAAGAGGATACTATTTTATCGAAGATATTTGGTAAAGTAACTGAAACTTCTTCTCTATCAACCCATCCCTTCTCATTACTTTCTTGCTAGCATTTATCACACCAATACCTAGGTCTCTTACTGCGGGATATCTTGACTTAAAAATATATAAATCCATTTTTTTGATAAGTATCTTACTTAAAGATGGTTCCCATAATTATTTTTAAAATTTTTAACTAGTTGCAACTTAATTTGCAACACTTTAAGTTGCAACATTTTATGAATTTTTATATTAAAATAAATTTACAAGAAGTTGCAACTTACCGAGTTGCAACTTCTTAATTATGGTGCTCATCTTTAATCTTACTAATGTTACTATAGATAGATTTGGGATCAATAAGTGCTTTAACAGTTACATTAGCTCGAATGAATATACAATCCACTATTAATTTTTTGCGAATTTCACGAAGCACCTTATTTTTTCATATATTATTTATAGTATAACATTTTAAGATCCTGTATCGACAGATTTTTTAGAATAAATTCTATTAGTTCTGATGTAAGCTGATCAAGTAAATTAACTGTATGCATTTTATATAATACAGAGATTTTTTCCAATTAGAAAAATCCATCTAGTACTGGTCAGTGTCTATGTTTAGAACAGGTTAGCTAATCTATATTTTTTTTATCACACAGGGCACATCTAGATGCAAAAAAATCTTTCGAGCTAATGATCATCACTTCAGACTATTGATCTAGCCAACCCTGAATCAGAATACCATTGCAAATTATCTTGCATACTTAAATCAAAAAGACTCTGAAGGCCCTGAGCTAGAATCTATCTACTAGCAATATTGTTTTGTGTAAGATGATTTATAACCACTCCAATGAGATCAAGGTGTGTTAAAGTTTTCTCAAAATTCTCTATGTGGATATTTGGATTTAGCTTATTTACAACTTTTTTGCTAATTTTATAACACCCTTTCAGATTAAGATTTTTTAAATTAAAATATGATTTAGAAATTCTTTGATAGTTTTATCAGTAATTTCACAATAGCTAAGGTTGAGTTATTAGAGCCTTAGGCAAGAGCAAACAACATTACAAATTAATATTTCAGAAAACTCTGTATGATTAGAGATATTTAGATATTTTAGTTTATGGTGATTGCAGATAAACCTATATTATTTTCTATTTAAAGATAAGGAAAAGCAGATATATTGAGATACTTCAAATTTGGGTATGATTCTGCTATTAGCTTTAGAACTTTACCTATACAATCTGTACTTCTTTCAAAATCTAAATAAATTATATTCAGGAATGTGTGTATAATATCTTTGATTTTTCTATTTGAAAGCCAATAGTCTAATATTTTAAGATGAGTTGATTTTGAGCTATAAATTGGTTTACGCCTTCCCTATATACTATTTTTAATAATCTTTTAATCAAGTTCAATCATCCACACCATTTAGTTCAATACGTTTTCATAAAATAGGAGCATCACATCTATCACATCTATACTAAAGTCAGCAAACAAATAGAGTAGAATAGAGGGATTTATCTATCGCTAAGAAATATAAAATCTGTTCTAATCCTTCTGCTATATTAAAAACACTTGTATGCATCATAAATAATTTATCTGTATCTTTAAAAAAAAATAAAAATACGTGATCATCCTCTATTGCTCAAAGACCATTAGAAGAAAAGCTTTCAATTATTTTTATATATCAACTCTAAAAAATATTTCACTAAACAGTTGGCTTATCTCCTATAGTACTAAAGGTATAAAAAATGAATTTATAAGAAGCCTGTGTTTGGGATTTTGAACTATTACTTGCTTCAGAAACAGATTCATGGTCAGATTTAGAACCAGAATCTTCTGATTCTATATCACCTATAGCATAATTTTTTCCTGCATTGTGACACATAATCTTATACCTCAATATTCTTTTACTGAGAAGATCAAGTTGCTGGTGAGTTGGATTTGAACTGCCATGAACTCTGAAAGTATGCTTACCTCCTATTTTTCTTAATATTTTAGGTTCAATTCTATGAGGTTTCAGGAATTCGCTAAATACCCTAGTATTACGCTTTTCAATTTTCACTAAAAGTGAAGTCATTCAACCTTCTAGCCTTTATAGCTTCTTGAATCTAGATGAGTAGTGTTCTTGGATCCTTCTTCATAGAAACGAATAGATGAGGCTTTGGATTATCCTTATATTTTCCTTTATTCTTAGTATATCCAGTACAATACCAGGAAAAACTATTTATATACCATGCTGGAGGATTTGAGGGATCAACTTCATAATGACTGATCTGAAGAGATCTCACTTCTGTAAGTCTCATACTCAACATCACTATCACATCTGTAAGATTCTCTTGAGTAAGAATTTTAGAAACATCCATATACTAAATCCTTTTACGTACATTTGCTAAAGAGAAATATAGTGGAATTCTTGATCAATTATCGGCTAAATTTTGCTCAGTCTATTCTTTCTGAATTTTGTTAGAAGCTGTAGTGACATCCAGATCTTTGGCACAAGTATCAATAAGTTCTTGAGAAATACCAGCTTTTGCTAATTTGATACGAAATAGTGAGAGTCGTGAACAGAAGGTAACAGTTTCTTTATTGTAATTACTTTTTGAATCTAAATCAAGAGCATTGATATAAATATCTCACTTGTCACCAGTTTTGGTGTAATAGAAAGCTTTTTCTCCAATGGTGAGCTTTTCCTTTCTTTTGTCTGATACAAGAATCCCTATCTGCTCTTTGCTAAATGCGTGTCTTTTATTAGTGTATCTGGCAAAGAGATCTTTAATACACTTGCGAGCCTTCCAATCATACAATTGAACATTAAGTTCTGAAGTATATTCTTTTAATTGTTCTAGAGTGGAGTCAGCTAACAAATTATACTTTTCTAGGAACTGTTTTAAAATTGAAACAAAGTATTAGTTTTGGGCTTTTAGAGCAATTGCTTTAGTAGATATGCTAATAATAAGTAGATTGCAATTATTATTTAGTTATACTAATCTACTTATTTTTTAATTCAAAAAAAAATATTCCTGATAATTTACTACATGATTCCTCTAGAATCCATTCATGATTGGTGAAAGATATCAGAGAAGCGAAAAAATAATATAACCTATGATCTAGTCAAAAAGGGTATTTCATCAATTTGAAATCTGCAGGTAGATATGATATATGAAAAAAATATATAGTTATGGAACCCCTATCCTAAGGATATGAATGGTTTAAGATCTAAATGTTAATATTTAGTAAAATGTTTATGCTAGAGCTAAAATATGCTCTGGTTCTAAAGCATTTGTCTTGGTGAGTACATCATATAAAGCATCTGATCTATACCTTGAAGGAGTTAAATTCAGATAATAGAAGAGTTTTATAAGCATGTCATTCTTCCAAGTTTTTGTTACTTTACGCTTCCAAGTTATTCCTGTTAATGTAGACAAGCTATCACTAGAATAATTCATTTGAATTAATTCTAAAGTGAAAACTGTTTATTTTTTTTCAGAGTAAATAAATACATATCACCCTTAACGTCAGATTCTATACTAATAGGGAATCTTTTGTAAATATATGATCTATTTGCTAAGATAGATAGAGGCGGAATTAAGGCTGGATGGTAAAAGTCAGCTAAGGGATCTAATTCAGATTCACCAATATATATGATTCCAATATCTTCTAAATAATCTGAAAGTCTATCAGCATATCTGAAATCTTCTTGAATTAGCTTCTGGAATAGCTTCTATTAGTTTTGATCCAATATCCAATTAGAAGGTTAAGCATTTCATTAGAAGTGTCTGATTCTTGAATTTGGATTGCTGAAATTAGCATTTATGAAACTGATAATAGTTGATTAGTACTTATGAAAATGATATTTTTAATTAGCATATGAGAAAATATTAAAATTACTTCTTTAACTCATTTCTTATATACTTCTATTTATAATATATATATGCTCTTTTCTTACCCTGTCCATATGAGACACAAAGCTGAACGTCTGATTTAGTGCCTTGACTATATTCTTTACATGGTTGTGGGATTATTACACCCTTTCATATTTTGAATGCATAGGAGGCACAATATTATTCTTGTACTAGATTTTTACAGAAATGGGTCTCTCAAACTAATAACTAATTACAAGACATTTCTTTATTATATATACTTACTTTCATATTTAAAATTTATGCGAAACGCTCTCAACTCTGAATTTTTTATATTTCATATTTGTGAATGGAGAAAAAAAATCCTCTATCACAAATACCTATCTATAAATATATCTAGCTTAATCAATTAACAAAGAATACCATTCTCCTAAAGTATGCTTACTGTTTTTTCATTTCTCGTCAGTAACAAGCCAGAAGAATATAACTCTCTCATCCTCAAAATCACAGCGGATTATTTCTTCTCCTATCAATCTTTCCTATATTCCATGTCTATATGTTCTTTTGGATCTTTTTTATCTCTTCTGCATAACTACACATCCAAGCGTCAGTTTCCATCTTATCCTGAAATATGATGAAATCGAGCCTGTCTTTCTCAGTGATGATTATAAAGACATCTAAATCCTTACTAAGTTCAACTGCCTTTTTTCTGAGACGCTTTTCGCATTGAGTCCTGGATAGGAGAATGGCAGATGATACTTGATTGATAGGCTTTAGGGAATCAGTTGAAATCTCTTTATAAAGCATTATTTCTTTAGAAAGCATATTCACAACTTTACTGATAGGCTTGGAATTGAGAAACTTGCTAGTCTCAAGTTCATCGATTACTGGCTCAGGTGTTTTAGAAGTCACAGATATATCAGATGTTCCAGATATTGAGATGACTGGAACACAGGTCAATTCATCCTATTTATCTACTTTCTTATCTTTACTAGTTCTAGATGGAGGTGTACTCTTTTCTGGCTGAGACGGGATTATTTTTGAATGAATAATTTCTGGCATATTGAATATGGGTATGTCTGCTATCTCATTATCAGGTAAGTCAGGTTGAGATATATCAGAAAATTCTTCCATATCACCTAGGTCAGATTCATGAAGCTTGGCTATAATTTTAAGACGGTTGAGAATATATTATTATTCCCTTTTTTTACTACTCGCTCGTACCTGTTTACTCTCAATTCCAATTTGAGAAACTTCTTTCCAGCAACTTTACTAGCTAATAGTTTTTTGCCATTCTCTTCACACTAATCAAGATAATTTTGATATAATGTTATATGACTTCTCTTGTCTACATTATCAACAGGCCAAGATGCAATATAATCAATCATAAATCAAATGGGATTGGGAAGCTGGTCCTGCATTGTATCTACTTTCATTTTTGTAGAAAAGATTTTTTCTAGATTCCAGTTAGATATATCACGATTAAAAAGATATGTCATAACTACTTCTGGTATATCAGGATGGTCTAGGACTCTTCCTAACTGGTTAAAATATAATGTAGCATGTCAAAATATCAAAACAGACTATATGAAAATCTCCTATATCTATTTTGAGTGTGGCATCCTAATTGCTTATAATTATATATCCAGCATAATCATTTATTTGTATAATTTCGAGACCTTTGCATTCTATAGCTACTTTCCTTCTGTTATAAGGAATTTGAGATGTTCATTAAACCTATGCCATTCTTCACTAGACATTCTTGTCTCATTCATAACAATTAGCTTTCTAGCTTGAATAGCATTATTAAAGTATCCAAGAATTTTACTTAAATCTGATGTTGCAAAATGAAGATGCAGACCCAGAACTTTATTCCTAATAAAATTTGTAATAATATTTTTTTTGCATTACTGAAGTATAGATTTTAAGATCAAAATTGAGCGAGACTTTTTTTCTGGTTTTTGCACTAGATATGTCTACTAGTTCTAAAGATATTTGTGAAGCTTCACATTTTTGTCACTGATTATATTCTTCGTATGCTAGAGAATGGGATCCATAATTTCAGAATTAATCTTATTCATCAGTTTTGTTAGAAATCCTAGGAAAAGATTAAAGTACTTCATAATTGAACATAAATATTTTAAAGAATATAGAAGAAAGTTAATATCATCATAAAGTATTATACCTTTGGTAACTACTTGACTTATCAATGATTTTAATTTTACCGATTCCCTTTCATGTTCAATTATATTAATCCCAAATTTGACAAGATCTAATTTGGATGCTATATCAAAATCAAGACATCTTTGAATTTGAGTATCCATGTCTGTGAAGTTTACTGAATATAGGCAACTGATGTCTGAATCGCTTCATAAACTTCAACATGAGAGAATTTTTTATCTGAAATAGACATACATAGTAAGTCACCCCATACAAAATAGTTATTGGGGTCTGATATTCTAGATCAGTCTATTTTTACTGAACTTAGAAGCTTTTATTTTCTATCTAAAGCAGTTTCACTAATAGTGAGCTTTATTGAGAAATTTCTCATTCCTGGCTTTCTACCCTGATTAGCACGATAATAATAAAATCTATATGATTTTTTATTTTGTATGATATATGTATTTCCATTTATATGCTTCTGATCACATAATAGCCAATATGATAGAGAGTTGCGTATCAATGGAAACAAGTCAGGAATGTTATCTGAAGGGAATGAGAGAGTATATTCTTTAATACAATTATTTCTGAGTAATGATTCCACAAAATTGAATTCTGTTTGAGAGGTTTCATTATCTGTATTGTTACATATTTTGACTTCTGGTTCTAGAACAGCTAAGAAAGGGTTTTTTACAACTTCTGATTCATCATTGGACGGTCAAATCATGAAATCAAAGATAGTTTCATCTTTTGGATGTATAGCTTTTTTTACATAAACATGTTTCTCTGTTTTTTTTATCATATTTGAGTGATCTAAGTATTATAAAAAGAATGAATATTTGTTTGCTATATTATCAATAATGCTATTTGTCTATAGAGCTGTCAGAAGTTTTTTACGAACAAGCTCAGTGAATATCGCAACTTGAGCAATATTTGAAAGTCTCATACCAAAAGTTAAGACACATAGAGATATTTATTTTTATTATTACTTTTAGCAATAGACATAGTTTCTTTATTTCATTTTGGAAAAATTTCTAGACAAGTATCTCTAAAAGCATAACATAATAAATTTTTCACTTGTTTGTATGAAAGCTAGGAAGTTATAGCATCTAATATTTCTACAGGCAAGTTAAAATCAAAATAGGCCAGAGAGGCTCATCTCTATCAATGAATTCATATAAAGAATGACTCTCGCGATTTGAGAGTATGGCTTCTATTTTATCTGCATTATTTATACTAAGAAAATGTCTTGGAATAATACTATTATCCCAAATTTTATATAGGTATTGATCTATATTAGAGGGTTTAAAACCTTGTTTATACAGAGCGGAAGCATTGAGGAACTCTGAAAGCTCTAACTAGGTCATGATATTATATCACAAATATATAGTTTGAGAGAAACTATATACTTTAGGAGAAAAAAGTTTAAAATGAAAATTAATTCTGAAATATATAAATTGATACATAAACCAATTATAAATAGTTATCAAAAAATGGCATTTTATTGATGTTTATATATTTCTCAAGACTGAAGAAGTTTGCAATCAGAGATGCTACTGATCGGAAGGGTGCCAAATTCATTAGAATTCTTCTTTACATATACCTTGTAATGAATGCAGTAAATTAACTATTTCCAAATATGACATTATAATATTCATGCTAGAAAGTACTGTAAAATAGAACAGTACTATCAGAAAAAGCTGGCTGACTTAGCTTCGATATAGGGACTAGTGGATAATTAAGTATAAATAAAAGCATTCCGATCATATCCTAAGGATACGGTTTTTCCGATTTCTTATCACAAAGAAAAAAATTTTTGGTGACATTTTTGAGAACACTTTTGATGACAAAATTTATAGCTATTTCACATTTTTAGAGCCATCGAAAGGTTTTCAGATAGGTGTCACTATGTTACTAAAAGTCACTAAGAAAAATTAGACTTCTTAACTTTTTTATTTTTTTTGTTATGAGGATGCGTGAAAAAATTCCTGTGATGTATGCGTTATATGGATGTATGAAAAATTTTCAATTTTTTTCCTATAACTTTACTTTTTCTTAATAACTCTTAGTGGTAAAGTGACAGATATAAAGAAAGATAATCAAAAGTTTTTAAACTTTTAAAAAAGCATAGAAGAGTGTCACCAAGAGCGTTACTATCAATTTTTTTTAGTGATAAGAAATTTCATAGTGACAAGAGATTCCATAATGACAAAAATAGCATACTTATTACTTCGACCCAGTTTAAACCATAATCATGCCTTAGAAGTGCTTACAATATCCTGCAAATATCCCTCAAAAGTAATGAAAAAGTTGCAAGAAAGAAACAAGAAAGTACTCAAAACTTAAGGCGTAGTAAAATTCAGATAATTTTGGCTAACATTATAATGTAATAAATTAAAAAGTTATCTTATAGATCACATGATTTTTACCTTGTCACAAAATCCATCCAATCAGCTAAAATTAGCAGATCTTCAAAATCTATCCAATCAACCAAAACTGGCAGATCTGTGGAAAATGCCAAATCTGCCAGA
>CAMKVN010003458.1:0-10440 GCA_946474995.1 Funneliformis geosporum
AAACATTGTAATTCTTGGTATCAAATAGGTTAATTCCTAGTCAAGTTCGATATCATTATCTAGAATTGAGTCAAAATACGCTAGAGGTTTGAATTTGATAATTGATTCATATAGCTAAAATGGGTTTGCAGGCGGTCAGGAATCTTTTCTGAATACTAATTTGAAATCTGTCCCAGAAACTCCATTTTCACCCTACTCTTGGCCTATCCCAAAACCTAGTTCAGAATAAATCATAAAACTGTTCCCCATTATACGACCACCTTCCCCCTCTTCTCGCACCATTACGCTAATCACAAAAATCCTAAAAGATACATATTAATTATTTATACAATTAAGTTATATTTATCAACATATTATTATTCATTTATTTACTTACCCGTAATCCCTCACTAGGTTTCACCATTTCTGCCATTTCTGCTTGTATTGACAAGAAAAATAATCACCGTTGTAGCGGCGATTTATTCTTCTCGCGACGCTTTGCCAAAATCTTAATTTATTTCCACGATAATAATAGTGGTATTCATGATTTCTTCTTCTCTTTTCTTCAACCAAGTAATCGGTCTCTACATCTCTCCAAACTATTCTTGCGACATCCATTATTATGATAATTTATTTGTTTATAAAAAATTAAAAATTTGAAAATTATGTTTGGAATTAATAACGATAAGAGATTTTTTTTTTAAAAAGTTTTAAAAGTGAAAAATTAAATAATGGTAAAATATTTCCCTTTAAAAATAAATTTTATTATTATTGAATCAAAATTTTGATTTGATATCTCGTGAAAAATCTTTTTATTATTGAATCAAAATTCTGATTTGATATCTCGTGAAAAATCTCTTTATTATTGAATCAAAATTCTGATTTGATATCTTGAATAATACAATAAACTCACAATCGAAATGCTCAAACTCTTTGTGTTCAAAATTCTGATTCAGATTCCAAAAACAATTCAACTTTTGTATTATTTATAAAATTAGATCAACACAAATATAACTTAAGCGAATTTTTTAATATGGCAGATCATACAATTAGAGACAATAATAATTCATTACCTGGGTGATAAATATAAATTATTATAAAAAAATGACACTACAATTTGGTAAAAAAACAATAGGAATTTCAACACAAATTGGTTAAAAATTATAAAAAACAATATGAATTTTTCAACACAAGTTCGACACAATTTCAATACTATCACAGGGTGTTATTTAATCAATGCACTAAAATTTGTATTCCTATAACACCATTTTATTATATCATTACATTTGTTACGTAAAAAAAAATACTCCTCAAATTATTAACATTTTTGCGTTAAAAAAAACAATTATAAATTAAAAAAAATACTTCCCAAATTATTAACGTTTTTGCATTAAAAAAATGATAAAATAAAAAAAAATACTTCCTAAATTATTAACGTTTTTGCGTTAAAAACAATTATAAAATAAAAAAAATACTTTCCAAATTATTAACATTTTTGCGTTAAAAAAACAATTATAAAATAAAAAAAAATACTTCCCAAATTATTAACGTTTTTGCGTTAAAAAAATTACTATTATTCAATTATAGTAACAAACTTATTGAGATTGGTTTGTCTCGCCGAAATAAATTGGTTTTTCAAAGCTTCTTTTTAATAAGCTTTAATTCTTTATTGTTCACATTGAAAATTTCCTCCCGTTGTTCTAAATATAAAATTACTTTATCATAATTCAATAGCTTCATTATGAGTAATTGTCGGTAAAAAATCCTCTTCTCCTTCATTTTCTTGTTCTTGTTTATTAGGTAAAACTGCTTTTACAATTTCTTCGTCAGATATCATTTCTCCTGTAGTCTCAGACTTATCAAATTGAACAAATTCTTCAGCAGTTAAAGGATCATTAAAAACAAGTTTGTCAATTAAAACTTGAACTTCTTCCAATTCCCTTAGATGTTTAAGTTCAAGTTGTATATCGGTAGAGGTTTCATCTTCATTATTATCATTGTCGTTATTGAGCAGAATATCTGCTTTCAACCAATAATTTTGAATTGTCTCTTGTATTACTTTATTTCAAGCTCGAGAAACATATTTCATGCACTTTTTAATATTAATTTCCACAGGTTCGATACGATAATCATTGAAATGGTCAAAAGATTTGACCCAATTTTGTAGATAGAGCTTTCGAGGTTGTGCCTAAAACAAGTTAAATTTGAACTAAAATATAAATAAAGTATAAATATAAGAATGTTTAAATCAAATACGTTTCTCACCTTAAAACTATTGATGATTTCTTGATCACAAGGTTGGAGATGTATACTTGCAGCTTCATGTATATTATATTGCAGCAAGTTATGCTATTTCTTAAAATTATCAACCCATCTATTGGAACCTTTAGATTATCCTTACCAAATAAAGTATTGGATATAACGAGACCAGCTTGAAGCGCATTTTCTACCCAAAAAGTTAAAGCTTTCTCAATAAAAGGAAAAGTTGTTTTTTTTTTCACGTTTCAACCCAGCTTTATATGATTCAGGATCTATAGCAAACCAACGGTCCTTTTCTTTTAAAATATCACTAACCATGCCCTCACTAACTTTATATTCGCTTTCTAGGTCTTTTTGTTTTAATAACAGAAATGAAGTTTTTTTAATATAAATCTCTTTTTTTTTGCAGCAGTAAGAGATTTTCATTTTTTTAAAGGTTCATTATTTTGTTTCTTTTGTTTCTCTGAGCTTACTTTTGGCATTATTATTCTTATGTTAAAGAAATATGAAAAAAAATCGCGAAACATGTGAAATAAAAAAACATTTAAAATAAAAATTGTGAAATATTACACGAAATACTTTTGTTAACTTTATTAAGGTACAAAAAATTACAAATTTTATATACAAAGTTTATCTTTTCTACTAAAATTCATTTTTGTAAATCTTCGTTGTATTAAAAAAAAACTTTATTATAAATAAATGCGTTATACAAAGGGGCATTTATATAATGCATATTCACAAACATTAATTCGTTAAATGTAATACAAATTTTAGTTTACTAAATTCGGTATAGCAAGATTTTTTCTAGGAAAAACTCTTTCTCCTTTCTCCCAAAAATTTTTGGAAACAAAAATTTTTTTAGAAAATAAAATCGTTTCGCTTTAAAAAGTTCTTAATATTTTTCAACTCTGTTAGTTAGTTCCTTATTTCTACTTACAAACAAATTTTTCAAAAAAGTTTCTACAAATTTTACAAATAAAAATGGGGAAAAAAACCAGTCGCACTACCAGTTCAAAAAATACCTTTCGTTTCGACCCAAAAGACAAGCAATCTAAAACCGTCGCCTCTTTGTCTAAGTTTGCTCCTGACCCTAGTTCCCTCTCTGACGAAGAAATTGTTGCAAATACTTTTGTACCTAAACCCACTCTGCTTTCCAACGTTTTGGATAAAGACGAGTACGTTCCTATTGAAGACGACAACAATATGGAAATTGAAAACTGTGACTTTATCACTATTACTCGCTCAAGCGCTTTCGCCTGTGCCTCTATTATTTCCAAAACTGCGAAAAAACTCTCTACCCAAACAGTTGTCAAAGCTATTAATAACACTTCGCACATAATGACGCTTTCAAAGGTGTTAACGTTTGCTGTGTTAACTTCGTTTATTCCGCAGTCATCTATTTTGCTGATAAGGAGTCGATGATCTCTGCCTCCTCTGTAAAATTTCCCGATTTGGGAATCGACCAACTGATTGACTACAATGAATACAAAGAAAATATGCAGTTTCAGCAGCGCACCCTGTATATCACAGATATTCATCTCAACATTAAACAAGACTCCCTTACCTCCATATTCACCAAATATGGAAAAATTACGAATGTAAGAATGCAAACACGAGGCATGTGCCAGCACGCCTATATTACATATAAAGATCCCAACGCCATCAAACTATTTTACACTCAATGGTCACGATATCTATACAATGACTGTGTAAGAATTTACCCAGCCGATCTCACCACTGAACAGGTGAAATACAGAAATGATATCCACTTTAAATTGACCAATCTCCCCTTCGGAACAACAGCACGTGATCTCCATGATATTATCATCGCCACTAAAGCAAAAAGTTGCTATATTCTGAGATCCAATAATTATAAGCCACGACCCTTTGCCATCCTTTATTTCGACTCAGAAGAAGCACTCAATGATGCTCTTAAAAACAACTATGCCTTCAGTGTCCAAGAATTACAATGGTGTGCTGCAGACCTTAAATGTTGTCACAAGTGTGGCTCTTCCGAGCACATTATTATGAAATGTTCTCAGATTACACCCCAAACAAAGAACGATTCTGATGACAATAAGCGTTCGCGTTCCCATCTCCCTTCCGTACAAAAATTATACAATCGTTACAAACCTGCAGGTTCCTGTAACCTAATCATTAAAAATAACAATAATAGAAATGATCGAACCAACATGAATTGTTCTAAGGCCTTGGATAACGACAAAGGCAAAGGAAAAGATACTGGCCCCAAGGATAATTCATTAAATAATTCGATCCACAATCCTCATGCCAATAATGATGCTAATAAAAACTTGACCAAATTTTAGACATGCTTTCTGGCATGAAAAAAGCTATGTCTGATCTAGAAGCCCGAATTCTTAAATTAGAAAGAAATCAATTAAGTCACACTCCCCATCAACCATCTCTGATCGCCTCTCATATCCCTGATACTCAAAAATCTAATGATAACTACTCTGTTTCTCATATTAACAAGCGTTCCAGAATTGCTAATACATCATCGGATGATAGCGATACTAATGTTCCTCATCCTGTTAATGTTCAGTTACAGACAACTATCCAAGAACAAAATGGTATCATTGCCTTCCAACAAGAACAACTTACTATCATGATGGTACAACTTGAGTCTTTGACTGCTAAGTTGGCTAAACAATAATTGTTACTCTCTCCACAACTTCTCTTATGATTTTAAAATCTAATCAAAACATTAATAATAATAAGTCACCCCTTCTAATTAATTCAAATATTTCAAAAGGAACCCCAATCTTTCATTCGCAACTCACAACGTTAATTCTTTACAATGTGAAATCAAAAATTCTTCAATTAACGATACCTTTATTGATTTCAATACTGACTTTATTGGTCTTACAGAAACTCGTCACAAATCTGATCAATGCTTTCGTTACTCTAACCATCCCAACTTTCGCGCTTTTTGGAGCTCCCGCATTAACATCCATACAGGAGTTGGTATTTTAGTTAAACGCTCCTAGGCCATATATATTCAGCGTACCTTTTTGGATGACAATCGCTTCATTTACATCGACTTATATCTTGCAGACCATATTAAATTAAGGATTTTTTGCATATACATGCCTCATTAACGTCTGGTACTAAAAAAGAGCGACTCAACCTTCACAAAACGATTCTTAAATATATCAAAGATGGTATTAAGTCTGATTTTAAAATTGTTCTCTTGGGTGACTTCAATGTGAATCTGGACCATTATTGGTCACAATATAACTATAGTGCTCCATTACACTGGAAGTTCGATTTTTATGATCAAATTTTTGCGCTTAACTTCATTGACTTATATGACTTATATTATGATACACCTGAACCTACTTTCTGCACTAGTAACAGAAGTTCACGAATTGATACCATTTTCGCCTCACCTAATCTCATTTCAGACTTTCTTTTTTCATCCATCGATCAATCTGACCTTTATTCGTCAGACCACAAAATCGTTTTTGCTTTTTTTGCAGATATACAGTGACGCTCGCAAGCTAAGTCTCGTCTTCTTCAAAATAAATGTCAAGTCCCCAATATACGATTGATGAATTCAACTAAATGGTCAGCATTTGCTGAATATATCAACTTTCATTACAACTGCCATAATTTCGACCGACTCAAAGACCTTTCGCCTACTCGTCCAAATATGAACTCTCTATGGATGAATATTAAAACTGCCATATGTGCTGCGAATAAACACATTATCCCGCAAGTTTGGATCTCTAATCACAATGATCACAAGCAGCTTTACGATTTACCGGACTCCTATGTAGCTGCAAAAAAGGTCTGCTTCTTCTTACTGCTCTTTAAAACTAAGTTGATCTAAGATGGTCAATGGCCTCGAGGCTCAGCATGGTCCAACATAATTTCCTCCATGACAAAGATCCATGACAAAATGAAACTTGCGCCTATCTCCTTTTCTGCCGTTCTTACCAGCCAATTAGCATTGAATGTTAAACAGGATCTCTTTGCTACCCACAAGATATTATCAAATTTGGCTAGAATTGATACTCACAAGCTTAAAACAGCTGCCATCAAATAACTCATTGATAAACGATGTGATGATCTTCTGAATAACACATTAGCGATGATTGATTTCATCCTCAATCACAAGAAGAACACGATTATTCTTGATCGCTTGTTGATTAATGACCCTATGACTGGTACCAAACGTTTTACCGTAGATTCTAAAGAAATTAAAGAAGCTACTATTCAACATTTTCAAAATTTCATCTTACCAGACATGCCTTCACAACCGTTACCCCCCAGATGGCTCAATAAATATCTTCCGAAGGAGTATGTCAATAGTGACTGCTATGATAACTTGCTCCAATCGCCTTCAATGGATGAATGGCTGTCAATATTAAAACACTTACCCAATGATAAGTCAGCTGGCCCATCAGGCATTACTAATGAAATGCTAGCACACATTGGCGACAAACTTCAGTATCTTCTTTGGCAGCTCATTTGTATGTGCTTTATTATAGGAGATATTCCTAATGAATGGAAAATCACGCATCTTTTTCCAATTCCTAAACCTATAGCTTGGGAATGTGACATTACAAAGACTCGACCCATTACATTATTAGAAACCGTGAGAAAAGTCTTCGTTAAAATTCTGAATAATTACTTATCAAAAATTATTGCTAAACATTCCATCCTACGAGGAGGCAATTTCGCCAGATTGCCAGGGGGCTCAATGGAGACTCTGATCAAGATTCTTAACATGTTACTCAAGGATGCTAACAAAAACAACAAGAAAATTTGGATTTTACTTCAAGATCTCTCAAAGGCCTATGACTGTGTTTACTTAACTTTCCTCCGAAAAGCCTTATATCGTATCAAAGTGCCTAACCATGTGATAAATCTTTTAATCAATCTTTTCACTGCTTGAAAAAATGCTATTTTTACAGCTGATAGCACCTCAAATTACTATGACGTAAAAATCAGAATTGATCAGGGTGAAGTTATATCACCGCTTTTATGGTGTATTTACCTAGATCCCCTTTTATGTGAAGTTGCCAGCCTAAACAAAGGATACAATATTGAACATAGATGGATTTCAGATCTTACTACCTTATCTTCAAATCACCTAACAGCCCAGGTCTTGTCATTGGCTTTTATGGATGATACGAATTGGATCGCTGGTAATCAACAAGACCTCAAATCTATATTAGATATAGTAGAGGAATTTTACAACATTACACAATCTGTTCTCAATAAACAGAAATCGAAACTTCTGACTACCAAGATCTTCTAGAATCCTAATGTCAATTTAAGATTTGGTTCATCTCATGTTGACGTCATCGCTGAACAAGGCTCTATTAGATTCCTTGATATATAGATCAATCACAAACGCTCGGTCGCCTTTGTTAAAAAACAGATTTCCTTAGATATCCAATTATTCACCAATACTATGCGCTATAAACCCATCACTGATAAACAATTCGCTTATATTATAAATATAGTTCTTTGCCTTCTTATAGAATATCGCATTCAACTCACACCTTTATCAAAAGTTGACTGCGATCGAATTTTTACGCCAATTCATTCCCTTTTCAAGAAAAAGAATAAGTTCACTGTCACACTTCCTAATGCTCTTCTTAACTTCAAAAAATTTTATAATTTAAATGATCTTTGGTCACTTCAGATTAAATCACTTTCTTATGCTCTCCTACAACAATTCAACAATAATTCGCTTTATGAGCATATCTCTACTATTCATTTATTCCAACTACAATCACAACATTCTCTTCCTACTTCTCCTTTAGACTCTTGGACAAAATCCTTTGATTGCCATTCTCATCATAACCTTATTGGTGCTTCCTTGAGTCTCATTAATTCTTTCTCTTCACATTTGTCCTTCACTCCTTCTCCTATGTTGATTAACCATATTAAAGGAGGACAATTTCCTCTTACCAATATCCTCTCTGCTGATTTGCTTTTTAAATATACTAACTTTCTTCGTCAACATAATCTTGTTTATTTAGATCTACTTATCGATGTTACTGGTCATTCTCTAATTGAAAAATCTGATTTGTTCCTTAGGAATTTTAATCATCATACATTGCGTATGAGTAACTCTAGATTTTTTTTGGACTTAGAAGATTTAGTTCTATATAAGAATAGTAGTAGAAACCTTAAATTAAAATTTAGATTAGCTCACCCTTTACCTATTTATAAACATTTAGCTGTCACTTCTATTCCTGTCAATCAAAGAAATCAAAGAAAAAAGTTCATTGCCTCCTGGAATCCAATTTTGAATTCTGTTTCTTTTGGACAAATCTTTGACAAACTCTCATGTCCTGGATGGTTTATTTGTCATCATTTAAATGCCATCAGACCTAACGACAATACTTCTTCTCTTATCAAATGCACTGGATGTGTGAACTTCACTCATAATGCCCAATCTAATAATTGCACTTTCAGAATTCAATCTGATCGAGTTCTTCGAGTTGATTTATTACCTAACTCACCTAACATTATTGGAAGAAGAATCAAATATTTATTGAATAAACTTTCGCGGATTGCTTTCAACATATTTTATAACTTACCAGCACTACTTCTGTCACAATCTTCCACTGTTGATATTCTTCATATATTATTACCATCTTCCCCACACCTTCCCACTCTCTCTTCTCTCCAAGCCACTTTGTCTGCTTCTAAAGACCTTAATTTCTATACAGATGGTTCATTAATAGACCCTCATCTGGACTCCTGTAAAATGGGCATAGGTTAGATTTGTGTAGATTCTGCCTCCCAATATCACCAATTTGCTGCTTCCATAGAAAATTGATCATCCTCTACTCGCGCAGAACTGTTCGCCATTATGACGGCACTTTTGGTTTCTGCTAGATTATCCAAAATTCACATATACACAGACAGTCAAGCTTTGATACATGGTTTTCATTCCATCATTACAAACTGCAATCTTTTTAATCGCTACTTGGAAAAAATTCCTAACTATACTATCTGGAATTTGGTGCAATATATTATTAACACCCTGGTCCTTGATGTTATCCTACACAAAGTTAAAGCTCATGATGGTAATACCTTCAATGATATAGCTGATTCTCTTGCTAAACATGGTCATTCTCTTCCTCCTATTCAGCCTGAATTAACTGGGATTGGATCTAGGAACCTTGCAATAAGCTTCCAACATATTACTATAGAATCATCAATCCGAAAGTTCTTTAAAAACTTCTTTAATGCACAACACTTTGGCAACTTTTTGTCTTTACATAGAAATAGGGATTTTAGATTCCTTACTAGCTCCAAAGACATCAACTGGCATGCTATTTGAAACATCCTAACCTTGGACTCATCATCCTTAATCACGTCCTTCACTGACGCTCGGCTTAAAACCTTTATGATTAAGAATTTCGTGGATGAACTGCCTGTGCTTAATAGAATGGAACAGCTACATTCTGATCTTTACAAAAATTGGAATTGCTTAGGATGCAATGTTATGATGAAAACACCTACACATCTCTGGACTTGTTTTTCTCGCTTTAATACAATGACTGACATTATTTCACTCACCAAATCTCACATCGTCACCCTGCTTAAAGATTATCCTAATTTTATTGAATCTTCTTCTCTTCCAGAATTAATTGATCTTTTTGACCGTATCTTTGCTTTACCTTCTTCTGGCAACGATAGTTACATTGATATATTTCGACTTCATGTCCAATCCTCCTTAGTCAACTTGATACACTCAATCACTCAGAATAAATCAAAGTGCTTCTCGATTATCATCTAACTTACCACTTTCTTTCTCAATGAACTCTTTGAGAAAATATGGAAACCTTGCTGTACACTTGTGATCAACAAAAAATGATCTCTAGGAATCACTAAAAAGGATAAATTCAAAAAAGACGCAGTTTCAACGCTTGCTCACTCAACAGATGATCATATACCTAGTGCTTGGGAAACATGGATTCACTTGGCAAACATATATGGTAACTCATTTTTAGATTTTTAGATAGGCACTGACTCTTTTCTTTTTCTTTTCTTGGTGAAAACAGTAGTCACTAGATATAAATTTAGTGGTTCTGTTGGAGGGAAAAGACGATGATTGGTCGATTCAAACGGGTTTGTAAAATAATCACAGGGGATAGCTAGTACTTTTCTTTTTTCTTTGTATTTAGTTTTACTTTTTGTATCTCTTTTATA
>CAMKVN010003459.1:0-10438 GCA_946474995.1 Funneliformis geosporum
ATTTTAAATTTTAAAAAGAAATTTAAACTTATTTTAATAAGTAACTTTAATTAAAAAATTAAATATAATAATAATATCTAAAAAAATTTAATCTTAAAACTAATAATTTTTTTAAAATTAATTATGACCAATTAGGACTAATTAGGACTTTACCAACCCTAACTATACTTGAAAGATAGCATGCAGACCTTATTCAAGAAAGCTTTTTCATCTCGCTTATTATTATTCTTCATAATCTCGACATCCTGATACTTATGAACATTTTTCATAGTCTTGCCATATACTGATACATTCATAAGTTTGAAAAAGTCACTCAGGAATGTATTTCTAGCTTTTTTAGCCTCATTACGTTTCTCAGTATTAAAAGATATATATAGTACAAGCCAGTTAGTCTGGTCGAAGAAGAGTATTTCTGAAACTACATCTACAACCATACTTAATTCTACATAATATTAGAGCTCTTGATAATGGATGACATAGTTCTTTCATGATCTAAGATTGAGAACTAATTTTTTTGTGGTAGAGAAGCGTTCACCATCTAATTGTTCTACAAGTTTAACATTATAAGGACTTAACCAATCCTTTTCTACAGTAATATTTTCTATAGCTGGAAGTAAGTCTTTTAAATAATCATGAGTCTTTAGAGAAAAATGAGCATTAATATTTAAGAAATACCCTCGTTTAATATCAGATCGTATATTGAGAATCTTTTTAAGATATTTCTTCTGCATAGCTAGATTTTTTAGTAAATATTTCCGACTAGCTTCCCATTGATATTTTCTGATAGGCAAATATTGGCTCATAGAATGTCCATAATATTTGTTGCATCTACATATAATATCCAAAATATGGGTTTGGATGGGTCATAGACTTCTTTCATTTTGGGATTATTAGCCTTAAAATATCATTAACAAGCCATAGATATTCTGCCACGCTTAGCTTTTTCGGTAAAATCATGCATGGTCATATCTGTAAAAAGTTCAATCCTAACTCTTGACATCTTAAGCATTCCATCCCAGGATAATGATGGGGGCAGAAACATAGTGACTGGGATCAAGTTTATAATATCCTATAGATATTTTTCGAAACTTTGTTCAGATATCTGCTAGACTAAGTATGTCAGTCTTAAGATAGAGATCATGGTATTCACCTAGATTTTTACATTTGAATTTCTTCCATACTTTCTAGGCGTGTTTGTAGTCATTTTGTGAGATTTTACCTTTAAGTATACTATAAAATTCATGAATGGGAAGAAGTTCTATCTCCTAAAACCTATCATGAGAATTGATATCATCATAAAAATAAACTCTTTTGCAATATACTAATGCTAATTGCTTCTCTGTATAATCTAATTTTTTGAAATATTGACTTATTATTTGGTGGTTATCACCCAAATTTTTTGTAAGACTAGCCAAGCTACTATTCATGAACTGCATGCTATCTATATATTTAAGTTAGCCTGCCTTCATAAACTTGTATCGCTCAAATGTTTTAGCTATAACTTGAATATGAAAGGTATTAGCTGATCGTCCAACAGATTCACATATTAAGTAAGAGTCATAACCTCAGAAGTTATAGAAGATGACTGATATTAGAGTCTTCCAATCCTGTATTTGGAGTTTAATATTACAATTCTTATAAGCTGATTCACGAAACTTACCTGTGATATGACAGTGAATCCAGACCTTATTGGCTTTAGCTTTTTCGTTAGCAATTACCTTAGTTGCTTTATCAATAGTTGTTTCGATGTTATTATATTCAGCTGAACCTTTTTAAACTTTTCTAGCTTCACTTTAAGACTGGTTATTTTGTTCTCTAAACGCTCAATTTCATATATATCTATATCAAACTTACCTTTACAGATCTAACAGCTAATAGCATTAGCAAATCTTTTCTTGTCTTCTTCACTCTCAATTCACTCATGTTTGATGGCTATAATCTCATTGATTTTGATCAGCTCCTAATCGATTTTTCGAATAAATTTCTGTGTAGCATTTTCTTTCCTATATAAGAAAGGACACCATACATCTCTAGTGTCGATCCAGTGAATCAAATAGCAGAAACTATTGGCTTTCTGCTCAGCGAGTTTAATCATACTTCCACCATATGTCTCATTATATTTTTTATTGAAAGCCTCAAAGTTAGCTATAATAACACATGAGGCATTGATCATTCGGCCATAGTTTTTGAACTTCTCATAATCATTGACTTCTTTCACTAGCATTGCGACTCTTTGAGAGGCATTTTCATGTATTCCTGAATACCATTCTAAATGATGTTCAAAAGACTTTTTAGAAGGCCAGCTTATAGTGTATCCATCATATAGATATTTTTTAGCTTTATATGCACTATTATCATATATTAATCTGCTAGGATTTTTGATTCAGAGAAAATGGTTCTTTTAAACATACTTATCTGTCTCATTATCTTTAGTAATATCTGTAAGGGCTAATAGACGAATTTTATGTTACCTTTTAAAGTTTTTACTAGCAATCATAGGTTTTGGTATAGCTGTTTCTTCTTTCCATTCTCAGACACTGATGGAGATATCTGAATTCATCTCCTCAATCTTATTAAATATACGTGAATAGATGGGAGTGGACATTGGGATTCCATCTAGCTTGACTACATCTAAATATGGTTTATATTTTATAGCACGAAAGATTCTTTCAAAATGATCTATATGTCTATCCTGATGAGTGAAATAACAACTTAAAGCATCTTGAAGACACTTTTCAGAAGGTCTATTTGTTTCTGAATCTATAAGTACATAATTATTCGAATTGATAGTACATTTTGTATTAGCTAGCTTCTTTGGAGTAGGAATATAAGATCCTCCTGTGGCTCGTTTATATTTATATACCTCAATAATTATTTCAAGAATTCGTTTGAGAACATATCCAGATCCCTTTTTTAATGTTTTCTCAATCTGATTATCTATTTCTCCAGCAGATTTGGTTATATGCTCATCTATATTATTTGTTAAAAGCAAATATCGCATCTTTCCTTTTTCATTATTGTATACAAATGATGTATGATTTGTGCCATCTCGATCTCTTTTAGTAATTGAATACAAACACAATACTACTATAGCTAATTTTATTTAGTCTTTTCTACGAAACTCTGTTTGAAGAACTTCTGTTATTTTTATATGAATTAGTCCCATAAGTTGAGACATGTATGGAATTTCTTTATATTATATAGGATCAGCTATTGGTTGAATAAAAGCATATTTAGGATTGTCATCAGAATGGTGAACTTTGCCTACCTATTTGCTCATTAAAGATCGATTTTTATGTGGTCTTTCTAGATCCCTTCCAACTGAACATTCTTTAAAGTGAATATTCTCTACTCAATTAAAAGCTTCAGGAGTTAGGATTTCTTCTCTATATGTCTGAGTTGTTGGATCAGGACCAGCTTCAGGATCCTCTTCTGGTTAGGAAACTTTGATTTTCTTTTATTTTTTACTAAAGGATCTTTCCATCAAATCAAACCATTCAGTATCAGTTTTAGGAAGCTTTTTGTTTGTAATAGTTAGGTTATTTTTTATCTCTGATTTCGTTAACCAATTAGCCAAATCCTCTATAGACAAAGAAGTAATTTCCTTTTGACTAGAAGTCTCAGGAGTTGAAGCTTATATCTCTTGAATAATAATTTCAGGATCTAGTCCGCATTGATTTTTATTACTTTTATAATATTGACGAAGTTTAGCAGGTCTTGTAAATTTATAATTGCAATCTCTACAAGTAGAATTTTTCTTATCACTTCTAAGCATGATATTAATAAGTCTCACCTGTTTAATATTGTGTAAACTTTTGTTTAAATAAAATAATTACCTCTTTGAATATATCTGCTATTCACTTTTCTATATTGCAGATAATTTTATTTAATTAAATTTTTTTATTCCTATTGTAAATGATGGCATCTTATACTTGCGACTATCTTCATAACTCTGGCAAGATTTGTAATAAAGCCTGCACACGATTTGAAGGATGTCGGCAACATTGGAAGACTAGAAAGCGATATCCTTGTACTGATTGTGGCAAACCTACTGCTACAGCTTATGGACGGTATGCTGAACATATTAGAGGATATTATTTCATGCAATATTATAATAAATTGCGGAATAAGGTTTAGAGATTAGACTTGATAAAAGGTGCGACTTAGAATATGGTATGTATTTTAAGCTTCTTTCAGCTTTTCATTCTGATTTTTCCGCACTTAGAGGCGAGACTTGACAAAAGGTATGACTTAGAGATATGCATTTTAGGCTTTTTTCAGCTTTTCATTCTGATTTTTCTGCATTTAGAGGTAAGACTTGAGGTGAGACTTAGAATATGATATGCATTTTAGGCTTCTTTCAGCTTTTTATTCTGATTTTTTTTCCGCATTTAGAGGTGTTACTTAGTGTATATATATATATATATACCTTAGAGATGTGATTTAGAGATGAAACTTAAAATATGGTATGTATTTTAGGCTTGCATAATCAGGTTCAGCTCAAATCGTGTCACTTTGTTCCTTGATTTTCAATTGTCTCTCTATAGCCAAGCAGAATAGCATAAAAGTTATTATTAAATTTGGGTTTGCAATGTCAGGCCCAACTCAAATCACGTCACTTTGTTCCTTGATTTTCGATGACTCCTCTTGAGACAAACAGAATAGTAAATTTTTTTGATATATTATTTAGGATTAAAATCAAGCTAGAATGGTTATATCAAACAGTATAATTCTTGATATCTGAAGGTTAATTTCTAGCCAAGTTCGATATCATCATCTAGAATTGAGTCAAAATGCACTAGAGTATTGAATTTGATAATTTGATTCATATAGCTAAAATGGATTCAGAAGTATTTAGGAATCTTACTGAGTACTATTTGAAATTTTGTCTCAGAACCCCTTTTTGTCCTATATGCTTATCAGTTAAAAAAGCAAATAAAATTATAGCCCAAAGGTTAAAAGTAAAGAAAAATAATGATAAAAAATAAAGTGAATAGATAGCAAAATAAATTAACATCTGAAATCCAACAATTATCTGATAAAGAAATTCCAACAGTCATCTTATTACAATTATGTGTTATCTAAAAGTTTTACAAGCAATCACTACAATTTGGAGAGAAATTACATCAAATATTTTTAGTTGTATACTAGACAATAAATAAATATTATTATTATATGTTGTGACATAATATAAAGTAAATTAAATTGCATTGGAAAATATTATTGATTCAATATTTATTGCTACATAATTTACATAAAAAAAAATTCATAATTAAACTTTTATATGGATCCATATATAGTTTTGATTTAATTAGTTAGGCAGATATGACATGTTTGTTAGGTTTTTTTATTTTTATTTTTATTTTAAACCTTTTTTTAATGTTACAATTATATACAAAATATTAAATTGTTTTAAAATTAATTTCAGAATTCTGTGCAACTGAATTTTTGCCGATTAACGTTAATCTGATGAAAATCGATTTAAAGTCGTTATCATTAAACGATTTTGCTGAGTTTGAGATTATAACAATCGACTTTCGACTTTGGGTTATTATTAAAAATATCAACATATTTCCTAATTTTATGTCTTCAAAAAAAACTTTCTCACATTTGAAACATAATGTATTAATATAATAATTGTCTTTTTATAATTAATAAAAATTTAATATTAAATCACGTTAAGCATATTTTTGTATTTATTTGATTTTATTATTTTTTATTATTTATAAATACTTATGCCATATATGATTAAAAGAATTTTTAAGAGTATTTAACATTAAGAAAAAGTTTAATCTTTCAATTATATATAAACAAATAATGAAAATGTTAAATCAAAACAATGTAAAGCAAGCAAAAGTATAATCATAGCATATCGGAATTGTCGGATACGTTCAAATGCAAAGCAAAAACGGAGGTTGAAAATGCGAGAAAAAATTTAATCGACGGGAAAAACTTCAAAATATGAAAAAAACTTGAACTGCATAAATCTATAGGTAACAAAACACGTTCATGGAACTTGAGAAATGAAACTTCGAACAAACTTTATTTGAACATTTTTAACCCCTGAATTTTTTTCCTCTGATCGTCATCATGCAACATCTATCCAAGGGTGTATCTAATACATAATTATATAATCTTTTCTATCTTGCGTTAGAGTTTTCAATTCTAAACAACTAATTCACATGGCTGACGTTGAAATTCCTGATCCAAAGCTAAATTTTGAACAGAATGAACTTGTTTTATGCTTTCATGGTCCTTTGCTTTATGAGGCCAAGGTATTGTCGAACTAGTTCTAAATTATTTGTTCCTTATAACAATTTTACGTTTAGCTGACTAAAAATTATAGATCTTAAAAGCTGAAAACTGGGGCCCTAATGATTCAGATTCTGGTGACACTGGACCACACTATTATGTACATTACAAAGGCTGGAAGAAAACGTACGTAAAATTCGCGTTTAAACGCGTTATTGTGAATTATCGCGAGATTAATTTTTAATATTTTAATAGATGGGATGAATGGGTTCCGGAAGAAAGAGTAGTAAAACACAACGAAGCAAATTTAATTAGACAGAAACAACTTAAAGACACATATTCAAATAAAAAAAAGAAACCGGTCAAAACAATTTATAAGATTGAGGACCAAAATAAAGGAAGTGATTTCTCGGAAAGTTCGCTAAAACATCAAGGAGGTAAGTCGAGCTCGTCAAAAACAATGTTGAAAAAGGATCAAAGGGCTTTCGAATTAACAAATTATCGTCATTATATCAGAAGAATCAGACAGCGAAGATAGGAATGACACAGAATCACTGGAGGATCAACTACAGAGAGATAATCAAGAACGCGGGAAAAAAAGAAAAAAAATTAATGAAGAAGAAGAAGAAGTTAGTCGTTGTTGGATTATTATTGGAATATTTTCATAATGCTTTCACTCGTAGTTTGATATAATATTATTTAATAATATAGGAGGAAGAGTTCATGAACCGTCTCGAAATCAAGATACTACTACCAGAGTCACTAAAAGTCAAATTAATTGATGATTGGGAAAACGTTACGAGGAATAATGCTGTATTTATTAAATTATTTCAATCAAAAATCTGTTTATTGTTGATAATAAATTAATATTTTTCTTTCATTGTAGTTATTGAAATTACCTCGGAAATATACTGTTGCAGAAATCTTGAATGAATATTTGGATTTCAAACACAATTCGATAGCAGCCACAGCTTCCAATCCGAAATCTGATAAGTGAGAATGCAAGTTCTTTAAATGGATTATATAAATATTTATGTTTATATTAAACTGGCACCAAATATTTTACAGGGATGATATACATTCAGAAGTTGTCCAGGGTATTAAAATATACTTTGACAAAACTCTTGGAAATATTCTTTTGTATGCTGAAGAACGTCAACAATACGTAAACATTCGTAAGCAATTCCTTGATAAAGAAAATTCAGAGATATATGGAGCAGAGCATTTGTTGCGACTTTTTGGTTTGTAAATTTATACATTTTGTATACAAATATTCATTTAATATTAACTAAACTGATGTAGATATGTTTTAATTTTATCAAAAAGTTGAACTTCCACGATTACTTGCTCATACTACAATGGATCAAGCAGCTACAGAGACTCTTGAAGAACATTTAATTGATTTTTTAAAGTAATATCATTTGTTTTAGTTCAATTGAAGAAATTATATTTATTTTTTGCTAATTCTATTATTGATTAAAGATTTCTACAAAAAAATGAAGACCGATACTTTGCCGAAACCGAATATGAACGCCATGGTATGCTACCGCCAAAAATACAAAAGACAACCGGAAAAAAGATATGTGGTTATATTAATATGAACGAACGAGAGGGTAATTTTAAATTATGTTTAATCAATGACATTATGTACTTCGGATATATCCACATATCTTTTTTAATGTTGTGTTTTTCGTTTCAAATGTTATATGCTTGCGATAGTGATTGATATTTTTTTTTTTTTTTTTTAATATATAAATATAGGTTGGGTCTGTGCAAATTGTAAAACGTCAAATACACCTGGATGGAGAGCGGGCGAATCTCCAGACCAAAAGCTTTGTAACGGTAAATTTATTATTATTATTATTAATTTAATTTTGAATTAAATATGATGTAGTATTTTGAAAATTTTGAAACTTTATTTAAAATTTCAACTTATTCCTTTTTATTTTAGCATGTGGTCTTTATTTTGCCAAGTATAAAGCACATCGTCCTGAACATCTTTGGAATAACTTACGAAATAAGACTGCATAATTGTAAAGTTTTATCATTTATTCTCTCATTATTATTGTTAAATATTTACCATTTTGATCAAATAGCTAATGCAAAATTTTCCACAATAAATAATGCATTTGTGAATTAATGATTAATGTTTATATTTTAATAATGAATAGGTTTAATTTCAATCTTTTTTTTGAAAAAAAAAAATATCAATGTATAAGAATTGCATTAATATCTAGTTAATCCCTTTTAATTAAAAATTAGCGATTTGTATATATTATATAATTGTAAAAAAAAAAAAAGAAAAAAAATTTAGAATATATGAAAAAAAATGAATAGATATAAAAGAATAAATTTAATAAATAAAAAATAATTTTATTAATATTTTATATAACTGATTTTAAAAAATTTAAAAAATTTGTTATAATATTAGAAATTTTACTAATTAACTTGATAAATAAAATCAAATTATTAATTTATAATTTAAATTTAAAATTTACTAAATATTTTTATACTTTTTTATTATATAAATATTTTGAAGTAAAAAGATATAAAATGTTTTTTGTCAACTTATTTTACTAAAAAAACCATATTTAATATATAAAGAAAATTATAATTTTATACCTTTCTATTGCAAAGTGTTTTATATTATATATAAAAATCAATTAAAAATAAAGTATTATGAGTTTTATTTTAAAAATAATTAGTTTTATATATTTTTAAAAAATTTGTAAAATAATAATTAAATAAATTATAATTTAAATCAAACTTTATATATTTAAAAAATAATTCTTTATTATTTTAAAATATTTATATAATATTAAATTATATAAAAATCATATTTATAAATTTAATTAAATATTTAAATAAAATCAAAAAATTAATTATTTTTTTTTAATTATATATTTATAAAAGGAAAAATGTATTTGTAACACCTGTTACATATAACATTCCTTTAAAAAAAAAATGAAAAAAAAAGTTATAATACATCAATATAATAAAAATAATAAAATTAAATGTATTTTTACCTGTTCTGCAAAATTAATTAAGATGATAAGAGTGGTTTTAAATATCATTTATGATTTATTTGACAAACCCATTTTTTATTAAGTAATCAGTAAAGAAATTTTCTTTTTTAGAAATTAGTGTAATCTTATACTAACAAATCATTGATTTTTGATAAGAGCAAAATTTTCCTTTTTTGGATTTGTATAACATAAATTGACTAATAACAATGCATTTCGTCAGAACGTTACAGATAAGACATGTAATAGGATTAGGGTTTCTCAAAATCAAATCAAATATTAAAGCAATTTGAATTTGATTTGATTTTTTCGAATCAAATCAAATCAATCAAATCAAATCAAATATAAAATTTTTTTTTAATTATTATAATGATAAATTAAAATAAAGTTTTTTCAAAGTTTTAATTAAAAAATCATTAGTAATTGCACTAAAAAATTTTAAAGATAGCTTTTACAAAGTAAGTTTAGTAACAAATGCATTTTTATTAAGAAAAACATAGTAAAAAATGCCTCTACAGCTTCAGAAATGCTTTTTTACTATGTTTTTTTTAGTAAAAAACGTTTTTGAAGCTGTGAAAACGTTTTCTACTATGTTTACTAAGTAAAAAAAGTCCAGTTTATTTACCTGACGATCAATTCACTGATGAGCGTTTTACCGACAAGATCATTTCGTCGACAGTATCATTTCGCCAAAAATCATTTTATCAACATTAAAAAAATATATATTTTTTAATTAAATCAATGTAAAGTAAATATGCGTATTTAAATTTTTAACAAATTTGATTATTTGATATTTTATTCATTACTATTTAATATAAAATATTAAAGTATATAAAATGAATAAAAACTAATTTTATTACAAACTATTTAAAATGAAAGATTATGAGCAATTCCTCGAAGAAATTCCATGAGTGATCGGTTTTCACGATCATTATATACTGTTTGAATTCGATTTTCATGTTCACGGTCTTTTCTTCTTTGTTGAGGTCGTGGTGCTCTTCGCAAAATTGATTCTATATTAAGTTGAACTTAATTTTGCTCATTTTGTATATCTTTAATAATTTTAAATACACCCACATGTGCACGACTAATGTCTCCCATCTTCTATGCCAAGCTTCAACAGAATTTTGGATTCGAGGAAATGCATATTCAATATTATCTGT
>CAMKVN010003460.1:0-10438 GCA_946474995.1 Funneliformis geosporum
ACATGACCTAAAAATAGATCACCTCAAATTTAAAGCTAGTTTTTTGTTTATTTTGATTTTTTAATTTATTCAAAAAATTTTTTTAGTCTCAAAGCTCTATTTTTCTAGCAAACCTCCCATATCGCTTATAAAAGGCAACCACAATTTTATATACCAAACTTTGAAAAAGTTTGAAAATTCAGACTTATTTTTATTATTTTAAATACAGTTATAAGCTTAGTTTTCACCATTACTTTTACCATCACTTTTTACTACCACTTTCACCACCACTTTTACCACTGCTTTCACCATCATTTTTATCACCATTTTACTATCGTTTTCGATAAGGATATTACAGAAAATGTAATTACAGCTTTTTATATATAAATATATTTAAATCTAAATCCATCTTTTAAAAAGAAAAAAAAATAAACTTTTTAGGTTTTTGTTTGGAACTTCCTACCTAAACTTTTAAAGAGAACACTTCCTTAAAATTATACGTTTTTAATCAATAATTTTAAGGAATTAGTATCATACCAAACAAATGAGAATTTTATAATTCCACACTTCAAATTGGATACTTTTAAATTATTAATAACAAAGAAGAAGCATGTAAATGGTTTATGGAATTTCAATCTTCAAAAATGATAATGCCGAAAACTAGAGGATATAAAATTATGGAAATCAGATACTTTTTCAAAAGATGCGTCACTATATTCATAATGATGAAGTAAAGAAAAAATAAGGCCAACACAAAACAAAATATCCACAATTATCTTGGGTACAAAATATAGGTTACACTGCAACCATTCATCTTCGATTAGAGTATCGACGACTTTCAGAAACTCATCCTTTAGAAATCAATATAATGTATACATATAATCATGTTATTAATTTGTTAGAATCGTTAAGTTTTCAATCTGTTAAAAGAGAAATTTGTAAAAAGTTTTTAGAATTGTTTAAAGACAGTTATTCTCCTTCATCTATATTATATACTCATAAAGATGAACTTTATCTTAGTGTTACAAATGAACAAAAATTGTTGGATTACTTGCGAATAGGACTGACAATCTAGATTATGATTATGTTTCTAACCTTTTTCAGCAATATCGTGAAAATACACTTGTCGCAATGGTAAACCAATGTTTGAACGTTTAGCGAAAATTGTTAAAGATTATAATAATTCAGGTCGAGACAGTGCAGTTTTATAAGAATATCATACAAATAGTAAAAAGGCATTTATTTTATGTATCATAACTAATTTAATGTGTCAAATATATGAAAAAATTCAACAAGCGGGCGAGTTATATTATATGGATGCATCATCTTAAATTGAACCTCTTAATACTTCTATTATTCTCTTCTATACTAGTTATGCAGGTATCAATTATATATTTAAAATTTAACTAAAAAAAAAGGGTGGTCTGATATTTATAGCTTAATATAGTTAAAATTATAGTTGAAAAATGATATGAGTTTATTGGTTATAATAGACTTTATTTAGAATTTGGAAAAGTTTTAAAGAAATAGCATATATAGTGAATTTTACATATGCTAAATTTTTTATTGTAGTTTATAATTTCGTTTTTTGTATTTATTTTGTAATTATTTGTTATAATTATAATAAAATTATTGTTTATTAATAATTGTCTGAAGCATAGCGGAGGACAATCCATTACTAGCCAATTCACATGCAATGTGGTTCTGTCCTGCATATACTGATATCCAATTATATTTTGTGTTACTATTGTCACATGTGCACATGTGATTAATTTAATTTATTTTCATTTTAGATTATCTTGCATCACATGATTTAAGGTCAATAAAAATTTAATACAAAAAAGTATTTATAAACACGTGGTTTTTACTTATAAGCCCAGTTAACTGAAATAATCCTGAATTATCAAAATTATGCTTCAGATGTACAACGGTTACCATTCCCTAATATATTTAAATCTTATCTTTTTTAATATAATAGTTGAAGCTCTTTCACTCAGATTATTTATTACTTCAGATAAGCTTAAAATAACGTTAAAAAAGTGATTAACTTACTAAAAATGATTCTTCTGCCATATAACTTCTTTGGATGTGGGCTACAAGTTGGTCTAATGGTTTTTTTAACAGATGATTTGAGTGCTGAACGTAATGCTTTGGAGTTATGTTAGCTACAAGATAACATTTTATTTGTATTTGATTAATTTAAAAAAAATTTCTAACTTAAACTAAATTAAAACTTACCAAAAAGGATTCGACTTTTGTACACATTTCATGTTTTATAAGCCTTTTAGAGGTGGATTTATGATTCAAAGTGTAACATCAACAAAGAAAACTGGATGTCTATAATGAAAAAAAATGAAGAAGATACTTTACGCATCTTTCAGTTCAAAAATGAATATGTATTATAATGAGTTTAAGGAAAGCTTTTATTATGTTTATCCTCTTTTACAAAAACACTTTGAACTTCTATAGAGCTGTCATTGCTTTTAGGCTCTATCATTCCGTTCGGGATTACCTATTCATGGAAATAACACAAATAACTATGTTGAACAAAGTTTAGCATATTAAAAAACATAATTGTTGTAAGAATCTAAGCATACAACTCTATACAAGTATTTCAGTTTGTAATTGCTAATATGGAAAGGTTTTATGAATGATGACTACTTGGATTTACGCATAAACATCCTGTATATTTACACATCGCAAACATTTTTTATGCCTTAGATGGGAGACTGTGAATGCAAATTCTATTCAAAGGACAGATATAGAGTATGAATTTTTGGTACCAAGTATAAGACAAGATACTAGTCTTGTTTATGTTATGAATAGTGAGATTAGAACATACTCTTATGCCGTTAGTATGACTGATACACTTTGCAAGCATCAAGGAGCAGTTGCGATGAAATTTCATATCACAATATTTAACTTTTTATCATCACTAACACCTGATGATCGTATGCTTTTTGCATATGTTACACTTGGTAAGTAATTTATTATTTTAATAAAAATAAGAAACTTTGACTAATTTTTGTTTATTATTTTAGGTTACGTGACAAATGATAGTTCTTTTTATATATCATTGCATTCAGAATTTATTTCTCAGGATTAAGGAGTTTTACAAACAAATACGGTAAATTTATCAGTTTCTGATTAAAAGTTTATATCCTTTTTTTTTATTTATTTTTTAAGCTTTATTAATATAGTATTAGTAGTTGGAGAGTTGTCAAAGCATTTATTGGAAAAGTTATGAAAGTTGTGTCAAAAGAGAATTGCACTAAAGGATTTTATCAAAAAAGAATTACATTGGAAAAAGGTTTTATTGAAGGGTTTCATTAAATCAATTTTTTTTCTTTAATCTTATAGGGAGGTTGAATGAAACAAATGAAGAAATTGATATTTCTTTATTTATTGCTTTTTTGAAGGAAATGAAAACGGATTATCAAAATTCCAGTCTATAATTATGTATTACGTTGGATAAGTTTGCAAAGCAGTATCATGTGACAAAATTTAAGTCTATTCCTTGATTAGTTTCTTTCTTTATGATCTTAACCAAAATGTGAACCCAACAGCTCATATTAAAAGTGATTCTATAATTCATGTTCAAGTCGAATCTTCCAAACGGCGTAAAACAGAATCAGAAAGTGCTAAACGAAAACTACCCAGTATTATTAATAAAATGAAAAAAAATTTAAGTCCTCAAGTTATTCCTTATTGAAAGAAAAATAAAACTGGTAAAAAGGAGCATAATTTAAGTAAAAACATATCAAAAAACAAGCCAAATTGAAGATATATGCTTTATTTATCATTTGTTTTCATTTTTTATATATTTAATTAAATATAACAATTTTATACATTTAAATTTTTATTTAAAAAACCATTTATTTATATAAAATAATAGAAAGTATTCATATTTTTTTGAAAAAGTTTTATAATAAGCAGTGGTAATTTTTTATAATAAAGATTATTCAAAAAATTTAATAAATAAATTTAATTGAAATTTTTTAAAATGCATTTATCAATTTTGTACAGAAATGTAATTGGTCAAAACTTAAATTGCCGCGCCGCAAATGATCAGCTGTGCCACATACACTTAACAATATATTCGGCGTAACCTGTTACACATAACCAATCAAATTTGGGAGGTCTAGGATATTATCCTAGATTCCCCGCCAATATATATCATTACAAATCACGTGATACATTGTAGCTCACGTGTCAAAATTTATTGTTAATTGTAAGAAATAACCACAAAATTAATAAATCTTAATTTTTGTCTTTTTATAAATAAAATATGGCAGCAGAAGCAAGAAAAGCGTTGGAGGTATGATTCATAAAATAAATGACTAATTACTACAATTATAAATTTAGATTACTAAATACTACAAAATATTTCCCGTGTACTTTATAAAGGCTTTAATGGGAGCCGAGGCACTAGGCGGTGTTCCAGATCATATGAAATACGATGACGAGAAAGTTTGTCGAAACTACCTTTGTGGACTTTGTCCTCATGACTTATTCACGTAAGGAATTTTTATATAAAAGTTCAATTCTTGATAACAAATTTTTATAATCGCTTAATTTTTTTAAAAGAATGAACTTCCCTAACAATCAATTCCTTTATAATATAATGCCGTATTTATGTAAACAGCAATACGGTTGATATTTAATAAAATTATATAGTTTAATGTAACTCGTTGATTCTAATCCTCACTTTACGTGGTTTTAATGGATGTATTTTTACTATTTAGAAAATGGATCTTGGAGCATGCCCAAAAATTCATTCAGAAAGATTAAAATCCGAATATGAAGAATCAAAAAAAAGAAAGGAATGTGATTATGAGGGTGAATTTGAACGTAATCTTGCCACTTTTGTTGCAGAATGCGATCGTAAAATTGCAAGTGCACAAAAACGTTTAGATAAAACACCAGAAGATAGTGCCAAAGTTACACAATTGGTATGTATAATTTAAAGATAATTTTTAAATTTTCAAATTTTTATAAAAAAAAAGATTTATACTCTTTGATGTATTTTCATAGATGAAAGAGATCGAAAATTTAGCAACCGAAATATCGGAATTGACTAAAGAAGTTGAAGTTCTGGGTAACATAATATTTATTTGTTAATCGGGAGAACTTTATTACGAATTGTTTTATAGGTTTATATAAATCAATCTTTAGGTGAGGAAGGCAAAGTTACTGAATCAATGAAATTATTGCAGGATGTTGAAGATAAAAAAGCTTTAAAGATAGAGAAAGAAGTTAGTATAATTTATCGTCATTCGTTTGAATTAACAATATTTTCGAATTCATCTAAAATAATTCCATAAAATAGAAAGAGCACAAAAATTCGGCAGAAGGTAACGGTCCATCGCAACAACAAAAGCTGCGTGTTTGTGAAGTGTGTAGCGCTTATTTGTCTATTTTTGATTCGGATAGACGGTAGGAAAAGAAAAAACTGTTATTTGAAAATTTAATGATTTTTATCGTATTCTTATAACAACTAATTATAAATAAATTTGCAAGTTAGGTTGGCCGACCATTTTGGTGGAAAAGTATTTAAAAATTTTTTTTTCGCCGTTCTATTAATTTTTTTTGTTAACAAAAATTTTTAATTTAGATGCATCTTGGATATTTGAAAATACGAGAGTTATTAAAAGAACTCAAGGAAAAGAATAAAGATCGTGGTGTTGATCCTAAAGATGGACGAAGTTACCATGAACGTGGTGACAGAGACCGAGATCGGGGATATGAACGCGATCGACACAGAGATTATCGTGGTGGACGTTATGATTAGTATGAATTATACCTATAAAGATATATAATTATTTAAGCGATAATATCTTTTTATTTATGTTACTGTTAATTATTTAGTGATCGACGTTCATACGAGAGACGTTCACGATCAAAGTCACCAGATAGACGATATAACAGAAGGCGTTCGCGTAGTTCAACAAGGAGGAGGCATTGAAACATCAAATGAGCATTATTCATAATGCTTTCAAAGGAGTAATTATTTTTGTAATGTGAGTATATTTATACGATTCTTTGCATATTTGAAATTATAAAGGTTTACATTTTTTAGGGAACATATTTCGCGGATATCTGCTATTGGAAGGTATGATGAGCTTAGCTAAATGTCTTTATTTAATCGATTTGCTCATAACAATCCTTTTTTAGAGAATTTACATTTTCCTTATGGCTCTTAATTCTTTTGTATTTCACATACGTTGCTATTATGTAAAGGTACTATTTATAAATGATTTACGACAAGTTTATCTGTTTATACAGACATTTATGAGTAATATACACATTCTATCCGTGGTAAAAAATAAAAACGATTAAATTTTGCATTAAATTTTGTGACATTGAATAGATTCTGATTGGATAATCAAGTTTTTGAATTACAAAGAAATAGTACAAATTATAAGTTTATTTATCAAATAGATAATTTCAACCATATTTTTTAGTCTCAGATACAAGGGTTATGTAAAATATAAATTGTTTTTTTGATTATTTGTTTACCGTTCTTTAATAAAGATTTATATATAATTTTTTATTTAATATTAATTTCATTAAAAAATTAGTTGTAAATTAAAGCATTTATGTTAAGAATATTTATTGATACCTTATTAATTTTGTTATGATACATTTGTTAAATATATTAAAATTTGTATAGAGTTATCTAACTATTAATTAGGTGAACCGAAACATATATCAATTAAGATTTAGCTTAATCTTTATGATAATTTAAGAGTCTTTAATTATGATGAACTTCATTTGACTTCAGTATGATTTCACAAAACTAAATTTTAGAATTAGCAAGTATATAGATTTTCAATCCACTACATATGACTTGTAATTTTCCCTTAGTATTAGAAAAAATACTTTAATGACTTTACAATTGATAATTTGTAACCAAGGTGATAATGCGCAACTAATTTATTCTCAATAAAATTATTAACACTTAAATACAATGTTAATACTAAATAGATTGTTGACACTAAGTACAATTGACAAAAAGCAAAGTTTGATACAAAGTAAGATTAATATAAAATAGGGTTGTAATAAAACAAATTTGATAATACTAAGCACAGTTGTTGATATTAAGCATGGTTGACATAAAGCAGGATTAACGGTGATTAAAGCACTTAAAAAAGAGTTGGTTTGATTATCCCCTCCAACTTTGGCAGTGATAAACTCGGTTATTCTTGCTAATTCCATTAATATAATACAAAGCAGGTTATTTTATACAAGACAATTTAGCAAAAAGTTTTATTATCTTATAAAATTAACTTTCTAAATTTCTTTTAATATATAAAGAAAAACTTAGCTTATTTATAACAAAATTCCTATATTAAATTGCTATCTAATACATAAAAACTATGTAATAATTCTCTTATTTTCTTCTATGTAATTCTGCTGCAATGATTGAATAATAATTATTTAATTGCTATATAATAGTTCTATTTAAAGATGGGAACTGTAATTAATATGTTGCAACTTTTAATGTTTTAATGTTGCAACTTACGTTGCAATTAGTTTTAACCTATATATGTTGCAACTTATAATATTGCAACATATATTGCAACTAATTTTAGCTTACGTTACAACATTTTGTAAATTTGAAATCAATTGTTGCACCATCCTTAATCATATTACAATAATATATTTGTATTTAAAGTAATATAAAAAATATAATTATATTATTCTTTGATTATTATTATATATTATTATTTAACTTTTGACTAGTTTTTTCCTTATAGTTCCTTTTAATTAGAAGGTTATATGTATCATCATAGGCTAATAATCTATACTTTATTTCTTCATTAATTGATTTGGTTAATTTTATAAATTATTAATATAAATTATTATATCATTAATTCTTGTAAATTAAGTTTGTAATCTACATATTAATTACATTATAAATCATTTTGCTATATCACACTTTTCAATTTTTTACAAATTATTTAGGTTATAATAGTTTTAAAATTTTTTATATACTTATAGTTTGCTATTAATATATTACTATAATTTTCTTTCTATTCATATTTTTTCAAAGTTCAAAAGATATATAACAAATTTGTTTAAAAATATTAGGTTTTTCCTTTAAATAAAATGAATAAAATCTTAATATTCAATATAAGATTAGAAATAACTAGATTATTTATAAGATATAATATATATACAAATCCAATTATTTATAACTTTATATAAAATATCAGGCTTATCTTATTATATATAGTATATTACATATTGTTACTCAACTAATGATTAGGCGGACTGAAACATGTAATCAATTGAGTAGCAGCAAGATTTAGCTCAATCTTTAATAAGTTTTGAAAGAGATTTCAGTTAATTCAGGCTATTATTGACTTCAGTATTCTTTTACAATTAAGTTTCAGAATTAGCAAGTATGTCGACTTCCAATTCAACACATAAGACAAATAATTTTCTTTAACATAGGAAATTTACAGTTGATGTTATAAAGTATTATTTGTAACCAAGTAAATATCGTTTAAGTAACTTAAATATTACTTAAACCTAGATGACACAAAGCAGGATTGATAACATTAAGTAAATTTACAATTACTTAACCAAGGTTGACACAAAGCAAGTTGATAACGTTAAGTAATTCAATATTACTTAACCAAGGTTAACATAAAGCAGGTTTATAATGTTAAGTAATCCAATTATTACTTAACCAAGGGTTGACACAAAGCAGTTTGTTTGTTACGAGACAATTTAGCAAAAAGTTTTTATTATCTTATAAAATTAACTTTCTAAATTTCTATCGATATATGATGAAAAACTAAACTTATTTATAATAAAACTTCTACACTAAATTGCTATCTATTGCATAAAAACTATGTAATAATACCTATATTTGACTAAAAGCAAGTTTTTAAATTTAATTCATAAATTTAATATAATTTCTTAGATAATTTGATAAGTTTCAAAAGTAAGTTTTAGCATTATTAGAAGAGTTTAAATTAAAAATGATTCCTATAATTATTTTTACAATTTTTAACTAGTTGCAACTTAAGTTGCAACTTTTTGAGTTGCAACTATTTATAAATTTTTATATTAAAATAAATTTTACAACGCAACTTACTGAGTTGCAACTTCTTAATTATGGTGTTCATCTTTAGTTTAAATAGTTTTAAATTTTTTTAAATTTTAATTTTAGGTAGTAATATTAGATAGAATTATTTAAAACCTTAAAATAATATATTAGGTTTAGTTAGATTTAAAGATTTAAAACCTTTTTTATACATGTAATTTAACTACTAATTTATTAACTGCAGTTTCAACTATAATTAATACTTAATATTATTATCATTTGTTAAGGCAAAAATTAATAATTTATTCATAAAATCTTTAATAATGATTATTTATTTACTATACTAAAACATTAGTTTTTGAATATTTTGTTATTTTGTTATTAAGTTTTAATTTTGTTATTTTTGTTAATTGATTCTATTATTTATTAAATTATGATATATAAATAAATAAATAAATATTAAAAGTATACTTGCTCTTGGCCAGATATAGATTAGCCTATAACTGTTGATTCTAAATACTATATAGAGATGGCAAGCTTTATTTAGGAAAAAAATTGGTTTTTTTAAGTAGAAAATCAGAAAATAACTATAAAAACTGAATGTAAGATAAAAATATGCAGAGGTATTTTAGAAAAAATGATAAAAGTTTAAAGGAAATCTATGAAGAATAAAGAGTGACAAATAGTTGGATTAAAGAAAAGACAATAGTTTGAAAAAAAATGAAATAGAAAAAAATATAAAGAATAACAATGAATAGTTGGAAGGAGAAATTAAAAAAGAATAAAGAATGATAATAGTTGAAGGAGGAAATATTTTGTAAAAAAAAGAAGAATTATGAAGAATAGTTTTTGGTTGGTATTAGTATTAATGCTTTGATATTAGATAATAAAGGTAATAGTGTAACAGAAGTAGGAAGAAAATCAGAATAATGTAAAAGAGGTAAAGGAGTAAGGGATTATTAATATTCTAGTAAAAATAAATATAAATTTAAGTTAAAATAAATTTATAGTATTTTGAAATTTAAATAACCAACTTACTTTGTTCCAAAATACTTATCTTTTAGCTTCTACTCGAGAAACTAGAAATAAAAATGTGTTTAATCTAGAGTTTAATATTAATATCAATCAAAAACAATTTTTTGATACTTATCAGGCTTATTCCAAAATGGAATTTCAAATTGTTCACCATATTTCTCGCCAATTTTGTTCCACCTTTCCTTGGCTTCTCCTTCTGCATAAAGTTTAAATAACTAAAAATTATCAATTATCATAATCTTTATTTAATACAATACAATTCAATTATTAGTCTGAAGCGTAGTGAAGGACTATATGGGAAGTTTGCTAGGAAAATGGGGTTCTGAGACATTTTTTAAAAAATTGAAATTTTTGATACATATTAAT
>CAMKVN010003461.1:0-10437 GCA_946474995.1 Funneliformis geosporum
GTACAAGCTATGTTGAAGCTTATCGAACTCAAAAATGCTATACATTTGTAAAACAAGGGTTATGGCAACTACACCGTTTATAATAGTAATGAATTTTTTTCTTTTGGATAAAATAAATGTATTTTTAAAGATCTTTTAGAATAATTTTTAGATTTTTATTAATATTTTCTTATTTTTTATAGTAACAGACCATTTTTTTATAAAGTAAAATAAATAAATTTAATAATAAATTATATTAATTGAAAGTAATAAATATAATTAAAATTATTTAAATGTATTAAATTAATATAAATTATATAAATTGGGATATTTCATATTAATAAAATATTTTTAATTGGGATTACATATTGATATAAAATAAATAATTTTAATTTTACTAAATTTAATAAAATGATATTAATTGGTATATGATTATTTGAATAATATTGACATATTAAGTAACAATAAGAATATTTTTATTGATATCGTTTAGGAATGTAAACGATCCCAAATGACTGTAAACAAATATTGAAATTATGAGTTATAGAAAAGTCTGATTGCTTATCTATAATAAGTAACCCTTGATAAATAATTGTAATAATAAATTTTATGAATAACTTATAAAAGAAATATGAACTTTGGAATCGACAATTAACATGGGGTCCCGGTGGGTCCTAAGTTTCAAAAATTAAGATTCTGGGTTCCCGCATAAGTTTAATATATATTTTTAATTTATATTCAATTAACAAATTATCATTAGAAAGTAAAATATAATGCCAGTAAATTAAAAATCTTCTCTAGAACTGGCAAATTTATTGGGACTTTTAGACATCCCTAATAATGATAATGAAAAATGATGAAGGCAATGATGATAATGATAGGAAATAAATCTTGCTTAAAATATTCAAATTGATCGACATAGTTACGATAAATTTGATCTTATTGGTTGATTGATTAGTACCCCGGTATTAATCAAAAATTTTACATTTTGTGATTGATTAATACAAGGGGGGTATTAATGTCAGAATGTAAAATCACATGATTTTATACAAATCAATTAACGGATAAACTGATCATTAGCTTTTATTATTGCCAATAACATATAGATATTACGAATTATTATAATTTAACAACTACTTTAGACAAATCCTCTACATATGTAAGAATATAAAAACCGACACCAGTTAGACTGATATTTAATAGAATTTGTGGTGGGAAAATACATCTATATAATATAAATAAGACTGGTAATTTGATCAAATGGATAAATTAATAAAATTATCTCTAACATTACTGAAGATATTGATAAGTAAAAGTTCGACTATTCATCGGTTTCTTCATGTAAAAAGAGATTGTTTTACATCCACTTTATTGCATTTCAATAAAATACGGTATATGAATTCCATGGTTTAGACAATATTTGTAATAATCTAAGAATAATTTATTTGTTTTAAAAAAATATCGATACCAGTCCCTGATTTCTATAAATTTCCAATTAAAAAACTTTCGACAAAACGATATCTAATTTATTACTACTTAAAACTTTGATTAGGTTTGTCTCAACAAGCCTAAAATCACGAAAATAAAAAAAACAATTAGATTTCCAATGAAACTACCATATAAAATCATCAAATTAACGAAAATTTCTTACGTAAACGTTCTGACAGATCCTCATCTTCTTTGTTATTTTTATCTTTCACATTAATAATATCACTAGGAACGGTTTCACCCAACTCGTGATTCAACTCTAACCCATGCTCATCTGCTACTTGCTGCATCAATAAATCAACTTCTTCTTGCGGAGTACTTAATGATGTAGTATTACCCATTGCTCCTTCCATATATTGTGTTTGAACATCTATATCTTCAAATTGAGCTTCGAATTTATCCATCACAGCAGAGATCTATTTTAAGTTGAATTCATTCGATAAAATCCCTATTATAACATTATGAATATTGTAAACTTGAATTGCTTTATATACCTGTTCCAAGTTCATATTCGCCATTGCTTGATCCATTCCTTTTACAACATTTGCCATTGAGCCGGTTACCTAAAATTTTCAAAGTTACCATTTTGTATTTTTGACAGTCTTACAATAAAAAAAATTATTACCTTTTGCATGGTAACAGCGGTTTGAATTCGACTAGAGACTGCATCTATCCTTGAAGATAGCCTTAATAGGTTTAATGCCTCATTCTTTTTGCGTATAGCATTTGAAGCATATATCCGTGCTCCTTCTGTATTCTGTTGTTGAATTGCCTAAAAAAGAAAAAAAATACTGTTAAATTGTCCTACCAAGATTAAAGTTTTTCATTCTTTACTTACCTTTTTCAATTTTGCTTTTTCTATGTTTTCATCTTTGGTAGCTTTTTTCGATTGCCGAGTTAGTTGTTTTGCTGTAAACTTTTAAATGAAACTCCATTAAGACTTTACATAGAATGTATACATGTCGAAATTCTAAAGTATTCTTACTTTCAATTGAAAAAGGTGCGATTCCAGCTTACTATTCATTTTGAAAAATTAAATATAGGAGGAAAAAAAAAATAAAAAAATAAAAGTATAGAAACAACGGCAATAGTGACAGTAATATAAAATGATTTTCAAATCGGGATAAGAATCATACTGCGGTAAAAATAAATTTTGAGAACTGAAATGCTCAATCTCGAAGAATTACTTGTAGAAAAATTGTCCATTGCTGATATTAATGATAACCCTTCTAGTATATCTGAACGACAAATCCTCATTCTTTATGGTAGCCAAACTGGTTGTGCTCAAGATGTTGCTGAAAGGATATCAAGGCAAGCAAAAAGACGTCGTTTCAAAACTAGGATTTATTCAATGGACGCTTATGATCGGGTAAATTTTGTAGTTCTAGAAGTTATGATCAGAGCGGTAGTGCATAAAATCTAAATAAAATTTTTTTCTTAGGATAATTTGATAAATGAAAATTTAGTAATTTTCGTTTGTTCAACGACTGGACAAGGCGATGAACCTGATAATATGAGAGTATGTCGAATTGATATTGGAAAGCAAATAATATTTTGAAAAACGCATTGAATTCCGTACACATATATTTGATTTGTATAGAAATTCTGGAAATATTTATTAAGGAAAAACTTGCCAAATGACATTTTGAATCAAATGAAATTTTCGGTTTTTGGTCTTGGTGATTCCTCATATTTGAGGTACGTTTTAAAGGCACAATTAATATGTAAATGCGCGTTTATTAATAATATTTTTGCTGAAGGTACAATTGGCCTGCAAAAAAGCTTTATAAACGTCTCTTACAGTTAGGTGCACAAAGTATACTCCCACGCGGAGATGGAGATGATCAACATTATCTTGGGTTAGTTAGGCTGTGAATTGCAAAAAAAAATATTATAAACTGTTATTTAATCAATATTATTACAATGTGATTGTTCTTATATTATGATAATAGTATAGATGGGGGACTTGATCCATGGCTAGAAGAATTATGGAAGGTTTTAATGTATATGTATCCATTACCATCCAGTCTCGACATTTTGCCCGAAGATGTTTTATATCCTTCATTTTCAAAACCAAAAAAAATTATATTCAAGGAATACTTGACATTTAAAATATACAGTTCTTAACCAAATCCTTTACACCAGCCCCGAGTTTTCGCATTGAATTTATTGATCGTAAACTTGACCTGGATGATGAGAACTTGAGCCGTCATGATATGTATTCATATTTAACTAAAAACGAACGTGTTACTTCACATGAACATTTTCAAGATGTTCGTCATATGGAATTTAATATCAATGATTCTGATTTTAAGTGAGTTCAGATAAACAGAACAAATATTTTCTTAGATAATATTGTTATTCATACGACTATTTATAATAGATATGATCCTGGTGATGTCTTAGTTGTTCGCCCAAAAAATTTGTCTGAGGAAGTGGATGAATTTATTAAAATGATGGATTGGGAAGAAATTGCAGATAATGCGTTTGTTCTTGTTCCTAACGATGATGAAGGTACTGTAATACGAATGTTCAATACAAGAATGATTCAATGTTTTTTATTTATACAACTCTGCTTAATAATATTTTTCATTACAGACCGAAAAGTACCTTCACACTGGGATTCAATACTTACCCTAAGAAAATTGTTTGAAAATTATTTGGATATTTTTAGTACACCTCGTCGTTCATTCTTCGAATTCTTATCGTTTTTTACTACCGATGAGAATCATACTGAAAAATTAAGGGAATTTTGTTCTGCAGAAGGCCAAGTACGTTACTTGATTTACATTTTTAGTAATTCTATTAGTTTAAAATATTTTTATTTTAAAATGTAATTAGGATGATTTATACGCGTATAATCAACGTGTTAGACGCACGATAGTAGAAGTTTTTCAAGATTTTCCATCAGCTAAAATTCAATTAGAATATATACCTGATATGTTTCCCGAATTACAACCAAGGCAATTTTCAATATCATCATCTTCAAAAGTTCATCCAGGTCAAATCCATTTAACTGTAGCAATAGTTCAATACAAAACTAGATTACAAAAACCTCGTAGAGGGGTATGTACTAATTGGATGTCTAGTTTAAAACCAGGTAAACCAATCACTACAATAATATCTTATACATTGTTTATGTAACTTATGGATTTATATTGAATTTATAGGGGAATGTGAAATCCCTGTTATAATTACGAAAGGAACTATGCGGCTACCTACTTCGATATCCATTCCTGTTATTTTTATCGGACCAGGTCTGTAATATTTTTATTACTTTTCTTCAAATTTCAAAATTTCAAAAAAAAGCATAAATTTACAGAGTAGTTTTTTTTAGGAACTGGAGTTTCTGTTATGCGAGCTTTCTTAGAAGATCGGATATATGAAGGCGCAACGGGTATATATATTTCTAAAATTTGGTATATTCATACTTTGATGAATTAAATTATTAATTACTTCTTTTATGTAGAAAACTATTTGTTTTTTGGTTGTAGGAATCGTGATAAAGATTTTTATTATCAAGAACAATGGGATCGTTATGTTAATGAAGGAAAATTAAAATTATTTGTAGCCTTTTCTCGAGATCAAGTAAGGGGAATTTTATATTAAGTTTACTTTATAACAATTGATTATTAACATTCATTCATTTAAGGATAACAAACGGTATGTTCAACATGTTTTGAAAGGAAATGCAAAGTTAGTTTATGATATTCTATATAATCGAGAAGGGTATGTTTATATATCAGGGTGAGTGATTTTTCAGAACTCCTTTTTTTTTAAAAAAAAAACTGAATATATTTTTTGATCTATGTTATTTCATTTAATGGTACAGGAGAGCTGATAAAATGCCTAATGATGTTATAGAGGCATTTAAATCTATATTAATATCTGAAGGTGAAATGACTAATGAGCAGGCTGAAAAATATATGCTTATGATTGAAAAGACTAAAAGATATCAACAAGAAGTTTGGTGATTTTTGTGATTTATCTTTTAAGCTTAGCCTATTAATTTAAAAAAAAGTGTGTGGAAATTTTTTTAAAACCATTCAGTGATATCAAAAACATATTAGTTAAATTAAATAAAAAATGATTTTCTTTAATTCCAAGTCATATGTATCTACCAATTTATCATTGGACAATTAATTGTAATAATTACAATTTTAATTTTAAAATGGCGCAACATTTGAAGATAAATTAAAAAAAAAAGGCTTTCTTTCTAATATTACACAATTTAATTTGTGCAAGAAAACCCTTAAAGAAAGGAAGTATGTCATGTTATTGGGAAAAATGGAGTTGAGATAGACACAATTAAGCTAGTCTTTAGAGGTTGAGGTAAATGCATCTATTGAATCTCAAGCATCTATTCTTCCTTAGAAAAACTGAATACTAGGGTTAATGATAAAGTTATCAATTACATCGAATCAAAGATTACTAATATAATAATATTTTTTTTAAAATTCCTATTATTTATTAATTGCAGAATATGATGTTTGCAAATCAAATGACTGCTAATACATTTATGAAAAATGTTCACAACTTTATAACTATTAATCCAATTATAATAAAATTTATATGCATATATTTTTGAATCTGATTTATGCAATTAAAGTAAATTTCCTTTGACCAAAATGCTTAAATTGTTCATTAAAGTCATTGTATAGATAAAAAAAATAAAAATAAAAAAAAATTTGTAAGATAATACAATCATGAAAAATGGGTATAACTTTACAATATTAATCCAATCATAATAAATATTTATATATATATTTATGAATCTACTAAAAAAATTTACTTATATAACTAAAGTTAGTTTCCTTTGATCAAAATACTTTAATTGTTCTTTGAAATCACTGTACAGATAAAAAATAAAATAAAAAAATATTTATAAGATAATACAATTATGAAAAATATGTATAATTATACAATTATTAATCTAATCATAATATGTATATATTTTTGAACCTGCTAAATAACTTTACTTATATGATCAAAATTGATTTCTTTTGATAAAATGCTTAAATTGCTCTTTAAATTCATTGTACAGATAAATAATAAAAATAAAAAAATTCTGTGAGATAATACAATTACAAAAAATGTGCGTAACTTTATAAATATTAATCTAATTATAATAAAAATTTATAGTCACATATTTTTGAACCTATTAAATAATTATATATATATAATAAAAATTAACTTAATTTGATCAAAATGCTTAAATCACTCTTTTATAGCAAATTTTATAATTCACTGACCATTCTCTAAAAATTGATTTTTAATATCTGAATTTTGACATTTCATATATTATAATTTGTATAGTATAAATAATAATAAATAACAATATATAAATATTTATTACGAACTGATATAAATTTTATTTTTTATTTTATTTTACATAACAAAATTAAAAACAACAATATATTTTCAATAGAAAGTTATAAAAAAATGGTTAGTCAGAAATTCTTATTGAAAAATATATAAACATTTATGCATAAATAAGAGATTTGTATCTAATATAATAAATCATTTCAAAGTTTTAGATTTGTTGAGTCATTACATTCTTTATGTAAAGGATCACATTTATTATCTTTAAATAATATAGAATACCTTGATTTTCTTTTAAAAGAAAAAATAGATTGGTATATTTGAAAAATTCAAAATAAAATAGAATTATGGTTAGGATATAAAATTAATATTTCTATAATTTGACATCAGTACATTATCTTAAATATACTCACAAATAAGTATGTAATATTATATTATCTATTAGTATAATAAGTTAAAATTTTAATTTTATTTATAATTATCAAAACCTACAAAGAAAGAAATGAATAGAAAGAGTAGGTTTTTTATTACAAATATAGCTAATCAACTAGTCATTATAAATGAATTAGCATATAATAGAAGAACATTATCTTGAAGATTTGGTTGAAATATTATTGGAAATCAAGCAAAAAAATCAACATATTTTATATGTAATCCGAGGTTTAAAATTGAAGGATCACTTTGTATTAATAGATTTTTAGCTTATGGAATTCAAAAAGTTCAAAGGATTTTAAATTTTTTATAGAAAATGTATTGGTATAAATAATAATAAATAATTATATATTATATATATATTATATTCATTTTACTAGAATTTATATAATATATTACGCATATTTTTAGTTATCAAAAATGAATTCATTTATTGGATTATACAGTCACATCTCAATATAATGAAGTTAGCGTCTAAGCTGATTAGCCCTTTATTATAAGAAAATTTGTTATTACTATAAAAAATTATTTAGTATAGTATAACAAATTATTCAGTATAATAAATGATTACTGAAAAAGGAAAATACAAACATAATTTACTATGATATAATTAAAGTTAATTTTATGATGACATTTTATAAAATAACCTCTTTGTGGTTAAAGTTAAAGTGATCTTGAAGCAATTTTGGTAATGCAAAAATTGAAATTAATCTTAAATAAAACAATTTATAATGATAAATATAAATTTATTTTTAAAAAATTTGAGATCTCTTCATTAAACAAAAGAAAAAAGTAAGAAAATTTATTAATGATAGTTCAAAATACAATTAATTAATATTATTTATTTATATGAAAAAATAAACAAAAAATAAAAAATTAAAAAAAAAATAAAAAAATACAATAAAAAAATAAACGCCACAAAATGAAAATCCCACTTCCAGTAAAAAAAAAAATAAAAAAAATAAAAACCCATGATAAAAATAAAAATTAAAATTAAAACCTCGATAAAAAACAAAAAAATTAAACCTTTTACTTCCTCACTTCCAACTATTGCTTTACAGTCAGTATGTTACAGGCTCTTCTTCGATGATACCTTGTAACTAAAAAATGTAAAAGATATTTAATATAAATTTAAAATTCCTAAAATTTTATTAAGAACTATCAATTAAACATTTTGAATAATTACCTGGCTTATTCCAAAATCTAGTTCAGAATAGATCATAAAATTGTTTCCCATTATATGACCATCTTCCTTCCCTTTTTTCTCATACCATTATGCCAATCACAAAAGTCCTAAAGAATATATATTAATTATTTATTAAGTTATATTTATCAACATATTATTATTTATTTATTTACTTATTCTATAATCCCTCACCAGATTTCTCCACTTCTGTTTGCATTAGCAAGAAGAATAATCATCATTATATTATCGATTTATTCTTCTCATAACGCTTTGCCAAAATCTCAATTTATTTCTACAAAAAAAATAATGATATTTATGGTTGCATTTTCTCTTTTCTTCTTTTTTCAACCAAGTAATTAACAAAAAAATGGTTACATATCTATCCACTATTAGTCTCTGCATCTTTTCAAACGATTCTTGCGATAGCTATTTTTATGATGATTTGTAAAATATTAAAAATATTAAAATATTATGTTGATTAATTTGAATTAATAAGCGATTATGTTTTTAAAAGTTTCAAAAGGGAAAATTAAATGATGGTAAATACTTTCCTTTAAAAATAAATTTCTTTATTATTGAATCGAAATTCTGATTTGATATCTCATGAAAAAATTTCTTTATTATTGAATCGAAATTCTGATTTGATATCTCGTGAAAAATCTCTTTATTATTGAATTGAAATTCTAATTTGATATTTTAAATAATACAATAAACTCACAATCGAAATGCTCAAACTCTTTGTGTTCAAAATTCTAATTCAGATTCCAAATATAATTCAACTGTTATATTATTTATAAAATTAGATCAACACAAATATAACTTAAACGAACTTTTTAATATGATAGATCATATAATTAGAGACAATAATAATTCATCACGTGGTGATAAATATAAATTATTATAAAAAAACAACGCCATAATTTGGTAAAAAACAATAGAAATTTCAATACAAATTTAACAAAATTCATTACAAATTGGTTAAAAATTATAAAAAATGATATGAATTTTTCAACACAATTTTAACACTATCGCAGGGGTGTTATTTAGTTAATACATTAAATTTGTGTTCTAATGATACCATTTTATTATATCATTACATTTATTATGTAAAAAAATACCTCTCAAATTATTAATGTTTTTGTGTTAAAAAAAACAATTATTATTAACATTATTATGTTAAAATAAAAAAATGATCACAAATTATTATTAATATTGTTACGTTAAAAAAAATTACTATTATTATTTAATTATAGTAACAAATTTATTAAGATTGGTTTGTCTTGCTGAAATAAACTGGTTTTTCAAAGCTTCTATTTTAAGCTTTTTAATAAGCTTTAATTCTTCATTGTTCAGATTAAAAATTTTCTTCTGTTGTTCCAAATTTAAAATTACTTTATCATAAACTTCAATAGCTTCATTATGAGTAATTATCGGTAAAGGATCCTCTTCTCCTTCATTTTCTTAATCTTGTTTATTAGGTAAAACTGCTGTTATAATTTCTTTGTTAAATATCATTTCTTTTGTAGTCTCAGACTTATCAAATTGAACAAATTCTTCGGTAGTTAAAGGATCGTAAAAATAAGTTTATCAATTAAAACTTGAACTTCTTCTAATTCCTTAGTCATTTAAGTTCAAGTTGTATATTGGTGGAGGTTTCATCTTTGTCATTATTATTATCGTCATTGGCCAGAATATCTGCTTTCAACCAATGATTTTGAATTGTCTCTTGTATTACATTATTTCATGCTCGAGAAACATATTTTACACACTTTTTAATATTAATTTCCACAGATTCGATACAATAATCATTGAAATAGTCAAAAGATTTGACCTGATTTTGTAGATAGAACTTTCGATATTATGCTTAAAATAAGTTAAATTTGAATTAAAGTATAAATAAAGTATAAAATATTGGAATGTTTAAATCAAATATGTTTCTCACTAAAGATGGATACCATAATTAAGAAGTTGCAACTCAGTAAGTTGCAACTCCTTGTAAATTTATTTTAATATAAAAATTCATAAAATGT
>CAMKVN010003462.1:0-10437 GCA_946474995.1 Funneliformis geosporum
TCCACAACTAAAGAGTCGATCACTATAATGGTGGTACATGTGTACCACTCATTACCAGCCCCATTTAAGCTACCCCAAAATAATCAGAGTAGCTAGTGCTGTCTTTTTATGATAGAATGACTCAGTTAGGATACCTTATGGCTGGTCCCTTTTTATTCTTATTAACACGGTGGTTGGTAAATTAACCACTCGTGCTATGGTTCCTCTTGTGTGGTTTCATCGTAGGGACATTGGGGACATTGGGACATAAGTCATGGTTACCTTAGCCGTATTACCGTATTACCCACTCGGCTTGATTTAGGAACCTCATCTCATAAGTGATGGTTACTTTAGATTTAGGGACATTGGGACATAAGTCATGGTTACTTTAGCCGTTTAACCCACCCGGCTTGATTGAATTTCTTCACTTTCAGTGCAGTGTTTAGTCTAACTAATACCCAGCTCAAATATGTTAGACTTTTGTTGGCATGTATTATAATATCGTAGAAAGAGAGAAAAAACTTCAAATTTTTTTTTTCTCTCTCTCTACATTAATGGTTAACGAATAATTTACAAATTGGCTTTATTTCCACTTTAAGCCTTCTTCATTTCCTATTCGAAAAATGCATGTCGGGATGATCGGACCAATCATTAATAGTTTTGATCACGTTGCACGTCATAAATTCCAAGCTTTTTGAAGTTTTTGAAAAGCAATTTTGTACCAGAATTTCTCTTCTAATAATATTCTACCAAAAACTTAACCTTGATATCAAATACTTTGTAATATGAAGGTTGCCTTTTCTTCTATTTTGCTGAAGTTTTTCGAGAAGAATCCCCATAGTATTTTATTTTCTTTATATTTTCGTGAAAATTCTAATAATTTTGCACTTTGTTGCCTGTGAATTTTTCGAAACAAACTATATATTACTTAAAAATCAGTATTTTTACTAGTTATCTTTCCTTTCTTTGAAGAATGTATGTAATCTAGAAGGCTGGTTAATTTTCTTTTTACAAGAAGCGATTCGCGAAATATGTTGGCACCCTTTACGTTGCCACCCCTTTATATAATCAAGAGAACCAAATGATTCATTAGTCTATTAAAAAGTAATATTCACCTCTTAATCATTAAAATGACTTTGAAAACAAATCAAATGTTAATAATATTATTTATCGTAATATTTACACGTGTTGCAGTAAATATATTTTATTATTTTTAGAACCTATCCATATTAACTTTGACTCCAATTTTTTCCCAATCATTTTTATTATAGTATGCGGAAAATAACTATACAACAATGAAAAATTCTGAAAAACTAAAATGGTTTTGCTGCGAGTTTGTTTTGCAGTGATAAATTTTTTGCAAATTACTTTTGCAGAACTATGCAATCAAAGATTACATCCTACCAACTGTTTGAAAGTTTCGTGACGCGATCATTAAGCCTGATAGGCAATATGCTAAAAGTCCATTTTAACTTGACCGTATTCTTTTGGTATATTTATTTCATTTTTTTTTTTTAAAATCTTATTGACCTTTAACAATATCTAAATTATATACAGATTTGATTTCCTATAAGCAGATTTTTCCGCCCGCGAAGTCGTGATTCACTTTTAGATACCATTGTTTATTTTTAATTATAAAAATTTTAACTCATCAGATGGATTTTAGTTTGAGAATTTGAGAATATTCGGAATTTGGTATTAATTTTTTGGCGCTAATAGCAAAATTTATCAAATATCTTTTATTTACTTCTCAACGAGACATTGTTATTAATATGATTCATTATGTGATTTTATTAGCGAACCCATACGCTTATTATATATTATTAAATTTTTGGCGACAACAATAAAGATGCTTCCGCAGTAGAAGCCAACAGTGAGATATTGGTTTTCTTAAAAAAAAATTGTAGAGTTGCCGAAGTCTCTCTAGAATCCTAAAATGCTAGATTGTATGATAAGTTACTTTTTTTATATTTTTAAATATAAATTAAAAATATTTCTTACCTCTTCTTGTAGATAACAAAAGTTTACTCTGGAATCCTAAATTAAATAATAAATGGAGGGTAAGTTATTATCTTTTCTTTTTTTTAAAATAATTTAATAAAAAAATTTAATATTTTTTACTTACCTTGTAGATACCGAAATTTACTCCAGAATCCTAAATTTAATAATAAATCGAAGGTAATTAATTATTCATTAATTTCTTTAATTTCTTTTAAATAATTATAATAAATATTGGAAGTTTTTACTTACCTTTCTTGCCAAAGATGACACTCCAGAATCCTGGATAAATAATAAATCGAAAGTAAGTTTTTTTATTTTTAAAATAATTAAAATAATTAATATTTTTTTTACTTATTTTTCTTGTAGATGCTGAAAGTCTCTACGAATCGAAGTTAAGTCATTTGATTTTTTTTCTTTTTAAATAATTAAAATAAAAAAATTGATTTCTTATCTCTCTTTTTAGATACTTTGAAGCCTTCGAAATCTTGAAATCCTTGATTGAATGTTGAATCGGAGGTAATTTAAATTTTTTTTTAAAATAATTAAAATAAAAAATATATATATATAATATATTTTTACTTATCTTTTTATTTAGATGACAAAATTTCACCGGAATCCATGAATTTGAAAATTTTTTTTTTAGTTTTTTTTCTTTTAAAAATATTAATGTAAAAAAAAAGGTTTTTTACTTACCTCTTTTTTGCAGATATTAAAGTCCTCTGGAATCCTGGATTAAATAATGAATCAGAAGTAAGTTTTTCATTTTTTCTTTTAAAATATTAATATAAAAAACAATTATTTTTTTTTATTTACCTCTTTTTTGCAGACATAAAGTCCTGCAGATCCTGGAATCCTGAAATAAATGATGAATCGGACGTAAGAATGGAGAATTTTTTAGTTTTTATTTTTTTTTAAAACTAAACGGATCAGAAACTATTAACCTTTAAACCTTGGATAGAGATTCTTTTAGTTAGATTTTAAAAAAATAATAACATTTATACTTTTGTAGAACTGTATGGATGATACTGATGATTAATTAATTAGTAACAAATATATTATATTATTATAAAAAATATGATTTAAAATATTTTTTAATATATACACATAGTTTATTTGAATTTTAAAACTGTTTATATAAATTATATATATATATATTTTCTTTAATATAAAATTATGTAAAATAAAACTGCTGATGATATTAAATTTTTATATTGCTATAAAATAAAAGTTATTTTTAATCCACTTTGTATATTTTATTATAAGAAATAAAAGTACTTATTATTCTGTATACTATTAAAAGCAAATTCAATATTTTAAAGCTAAAATATTTCAGATTTCAAGAAATAAATCTAAAACTTTCTAATTAGATTAAACTAAAATAAAATGGTAAAATTAACAAAATTTTGAAATATTAGTAAAACCTTTTAATAATTCTCAGATTTAATTTGTATATATTTAATATTTTTATACTAAATATTAAAATAATGATAAAAGGTTAATTATATAATAAAAAAAAGTATTTTTTCTTATTTTCTTTATTAAAAAAAATAGAAAAAAATCTTTATTTTATTAAAAAAAAAGTTTATATTTATACATTTTAAATGAAAAATTTTTTATAAAGAATATCTTATTCAAAATTTAATACTCATAAATATATTATATAGATAATCAGCTATTAACTTATTAACAATTCTAACATCATTATGAAAAAATGATAACTGAATTTATTTTGCTAATTCACATACACTATTAATGTATAACAAATAATAATCCCTTTACTCTAATCCTAATCCTAAAACCTTACTTAAACCAATCCTAATATTATTGCAGGATAATTTTAGCAAGAAAATGTGACAAAGCAAATGATCGACATGTTTCACTAAATTGATCTACTAAAGAAATTACACAAGCAATTACACAAAATTGATCTACTGGATGATCTACAAATTGATTTGCATATGTATTACGTGATATTCTTAACATTATTGATATAGTTGACATTAATGATATTCTTGACATTCTTGACATTAATAACATTCTTAACATAGTTAATTTATTAAATATTATTGATTTAGTTAATATATCTTATTTAGTTCTTTATTATTATATGTAAATTATTTTATAAATAATAAATGTTAGAACGGTAGGAAGTTAGATTTCCTCTAGCCTGATGTTAACATTCTTTTTATATATTTTATCTATTTCTTTTATTTTTAAAGAATTTTACTCGACTTTGTGTAATAATTCTTTAATCTTTATTTATTTATTTTATTATCAATAAACTATTTTATCATTTATTACTGTGTGATCTATAAATGATGGCGTGATATTTAACATCTGAGTGAAATCTACAAGTCTGTGTGATACATAAGTCTTAGCAATAAACTGCACTTTAAGTAATATTATAAACCTTTGTGAATTAAAGCAACAGTTAAGCTTTCGTGATAACTACAGCCGTTGTGAATTTTTGTAAACCTAAAAATCTTAGAGAATTATAGTTTAAATATATTCAAGTGATATCAGTTATAAGTCAAGGACTTCAGGAAAGATCAGTAATTATTATGTATATTAAAAAAAAATAATACTCGAACATCTCGTTTAACTATAACAATTCACTAAAATCATATGTTAACAATATGGTAGATTTAATATAAAATTTAAAACAATTTATAATTATAAAATATAAGTGATTGTGATCATAAATGGTACGACTATTGAGAAAGTTAATTTTATTTATAAATTTAATTTGTTTATAACATAATAACTAATTAATTAATCTTGTATAAATGGAATAACTTTTTGCTTAAAATGTAAAATTACCTCTTTTGTAAGTTTTAAGTAATGATAAAAAAAATCAATTTGAAAATATAATAACTTTTTTCTTTTACGTATCTCTTATTTTAAAATTTGATAGTAAATTATTAACAAACTTGCTTTTGAAAATATTACTAAAATAATTAAATTTTCTAAGTTTCTAAGTTTAAATTTTAATCAGTAATTTAAAAAAATTCTAGATATCTGTAAAATGTGAGATTTTTTAAGATTATAAAGTTTGATAATAAGAAATTTACTTATTATAGTAGAGTAATTAAATAATTATAAATTTTTATTATATTTACTTAATTCAGTCAACTTTTTCTATAGCCAATTTTAATATAACAAATTTTATAATATAACAGATAACAGATCTTTAATATAATACAGATTTTTAAATAATAAATATCTTGCTATACCAAATTTAGTAAACTAAAATTTATATTATATTTAATAAATTAAAATGTGTAAACAAGTATTATATAAATGCCTCTTTATATAACATAATTATTTATAATAAAGTTTTTTTTAATATAATGGAACTTTACAAAAATAAATTTTAATAGAAAAGATAAACTTTGTATATGAAATTTTATAATTTTTTGTATTTTAATAAAGTTAATGAAAGTATTTCATATAATGTTTTACAATTTTTTTAAATATTACTTTGTTTCATATATTTCACAATTTTTTTTTATATTTTTTCTTTAACATAAAATGCCAAAAGTAAACTTAAAGAAAAAAGAAATCTAGTAATAAACCTTTAAAAAAATAAAAGTCTCTTATTGTTATATAAAAAAAATTTCATTCCTATTATTAAAACAAAATGATTTAGCAAATAAATATAAAGTTAGTAAGAATATGATTAGTGATATTTTAAAAGAAAAGGATCGCTAGCTTTTTATAGATACTGAATCATATAAAGTTAGTTTGAAATATAAAAAAAAAATAATCTTTCCTTTATTGAAAAAGTTTAACTTTTAGATAGAAAATATGTTCTAAGCTGCCTTATTATAACTAGTAATATTTTTTTAACTAAAGCTTAAAGGTTTGATTTTTTGTTTAGTAAGGATAAATTTAAAGGTTCAAATAGATAGGTAAACAATTTTAAGAAATAGTATAACTTATGATAATATAGTGAAGCTGTAAGTATACTATTTGATAATTTTAACTGCCAAAGAATTTATTCAATATGATAAATTTGAGACTACAGAAGAAATGATATTTGATGAAGAAATTGTATAAGCAGTTTTACCTAATAAACAAGAACCTAATGAATAAGAGAAGAAGATCCTTTCTAATAATTACTTATAATGAAGCAATTAAAACTTATAATAAAGTAAATTTATAATTAGAATAACAAGAAGAAGTTTTTAATGTAAATAAAGAAGAATTAAAGCTTATTAAAAAGCTTAAAAATGAAGCTTTGAAATAGCAGTTTATTTTGGTGAGACAAACTAATCTCAATAATTTTATTACTATACTTGAATAATGATAGTAGTTTTTTAATGTAACAATGTAATAATAATTGGTGCTATTTTTTTTAATGTAAATAATATTAATAATAATTTGTTTTTAATATAAAAACGTTAATAGTATTTTTCTTTTTTTTACATAATAAACGTAATAATATAATAAAATAGTATCATACATTTTAGTTTAAAGCTAACTTTTTATTTAAATTCAAATATTATGTGAATTTTATACTAAACTTTCGATAATATAGACTATTATCGAAAAATTTTCATAATAAAATTCAATGATATAGCTAAATGATAAGCCAATCAAAGCTTTCTGAGATTAGGTTGATTTATTTAAAATTAGCCACATTATATATAATCACGTGCCCGAGGATTTTTGTGGGGAGTTGCTTAGCCGAAATTATGTGGTTTATATTTAGCATGATTGTTTAAAACTGATCAAAACCGGTTAGAACAATTAAAGTATTTTCGATTAATTTGCATTACACAAATTACACGAGATAAGAATTTTTAAATCAGTACTTATTTAGTTTTAAATGAAATTATTTTTCCCCCAATAGAAAAATTAAATTTTATTGTGTTTGATTAAACGAGCAATTTTAGGCATAAAATAATATATAAGAAGTATAATGCGTATGTAATTATTGAATTTACATTTTTTTTTTCTTTTTTTTTTTTAAAAAAAAAACTTAAATATCATCATAAATAATAACGTAAACTCGAAAAAAAACCCGAGTATAAAAACGAAAAATAAAAGTAATAATAATACATAGGAAATGAAAGACGTAATTAAAAATAACGACGACGAAACCAAATAGTGGCTTGCTACAAATTACAAAAAATAGATAGCAAAATACGACTTAAAGATACTCGGTAGGTGGTACACCATTAATCATTTCGGATGTATTGTTGTCCCCTTCAAAATTAATGTATAGGTCAAACAGTACGGCTTCGTTTGTGTCTTGTAAATCATCAAGGTAAGAGGGTTGAGTTACAGTAATCATTTCTTCGAAATTAATATTTATATTAGCGAACTCGTTTGCGTTTGGTACATTAACATCAATATGTCGAACTTCGGATTCTTCGGTTTGGACAAATTCCATTTTGGTTTCTACAAGTCGATTTTCGGTTTTGGTAATTGGAGTTTCGTTCACAAACGCAATAGTTCCGTGTTGTTCAAAGGATTTTTTCGTAAGATTGTTTCTACCTGAAGCGATTTCCTTATCTACTGCATCCTTTGCAGCTGCGTGAAAATGTTTTCTTTTTTGTGAATCGTTTTTTTCTCTCCATTTTGACGCAGTTTCTTTTGAGATTATCGTCATTTTAATCTTTCGCGAAGGATCGATTCTCTTTTTACGAAAGATTAAATATGCATTGGTATACCTAGCCATGTTTTCGAAAAAAAAATCCTAGGAATTGTGATGTTTATGTGAATAACCTATACAATTTAACAAAAAAAATTTTCTTTAAATACCTTTATTACTAATAAAGTTTGAAATTATTCAAAAAGGCCAGAACAAACCTTGAGTATTTATAATTATATTTCTTTTTCATAATTTATCAACCTCATTACAAAATAAATGAATAAGGAACTCTAAAATCATTTCTAGATCGAAAGGTATTTGTTCAAAACGCATTGTAAAAAAGCGAATAGAAAGTTTTTAACCCTTATTCATTTAAAGAGGTTAGATACTTCTTCTAATTAGAAAAGAAAATGTTATCGTCGGAATTTGATCTTTTGTATTTGTTCCGTATATTTTGGTTTGCCGCCAAGTATGTATTTTGTTGATCGTCTATTTAAAGACAACCTATTAACATTATTTCTATAATGTAATGGCTAACTTACTTATTGACGAATTTAATTGTTTAAAAAACTTACCATTGTCTAATTTCTGAATCGGTTAAATTACTTGTTAGTACTTAAAAGATAATCACATGCAGCTTCTAAAATTATTTACCGATGGATCACGAAGCAAAATTATGCATTGAATTATTTAACGTAGACGCTTTTGGTCAGTATAGTATTTGTTGATGGGGAACAAATTGGCTCGATCAATTATGAAATGTCGTTGATTATTTAATCACCCCACGTGACTTTGTTCCGGCATTTGTGACGTCCCAGAATACATGCGGTGACAAATATATTTTACTAGATCACGTGGTTGTAAGATTGATAATCTTACCGAGTTTATATTATGCTCGATACGATATAGATTGGCAACAATAGGATGTAACACAAAGTTGAACAGGCCTAATAATAATATTTTATTTTTTAAAAAATATTATTTCGTCTTATTCTTATCATCTCCGAGCTTTTAGATTTTCATGGTAAACTGAATTTTCGTCAAATTAACAAATTTAATTAGGGTGTCTAGAAAGGTTATGAACACGAATTTTCTTTTGTTTAAAATCTAGATCGTCAACACGCGTATTTTGAATAAATAAATCAATCAAACTGTTGTGACATGAATGTTTTCTTGTTTTAACAATTTCAAAATAATGGTGGTCTTCGCCGAAAATTAAATAAAAAATAGTTAAAAATAGATACACTAAAACTAAATAGGAAATAAATCGCACTAGCGATGCATTAAAGAACATATTTCTGCTAATAAGGAGTTTATGATTGTTAAACTATATACTTTTCTTTGAAATTAAGAATGTTATTTCATTCAAAGTATTCGGGAAGTTCCATGAAGTCCATGAGGGAGAAAATTTTCCGAAGTTATTGAATCAAATTTGGAATTTACAAAATTATCAATGTTATTATTACCTGGCATGATTTCGGCTTCAAAGGTTTCCACAAATTTAAACCATAATTTATTAATACATCATTGTCGAAATCCTTTTTTGTAAAAAAAAGGGGAAAATCCTATTATGTGATATCACGAAAGGTGGCGGAAAATTGATCCGCGCATTTGAGAATGATTCTAGAAGGATAAAAAAAATTTACATCATCACATCAATTATAATACGGATGATAATTTCCGTCAGTTACGAATTTTATTATAAAAACACCGTACCGTCGTCGTGTCAGAATCGAATCGTTAATTCTGCACTGCTTTGCTTTTTCTTTACTTAATTGAAATGAGTGAATTAAATATCATATTTTACGATCCAAATCCTCAAAAAGATACCAAAAAGAAAAAAAGAGTTCCCAACTCTTTTATACTTTTTCGCAGAGAAGCTTTGATCGATGAAACACATAACATAAAGATGACAAGACATAGTCGATTAGCTTCTATAGAGTGGAATAAACTATCTGAATATGAGAAAGCAAATTGGCAGAGAAAATCACAAATGATGAGAGATCAAGGAAAAGAACTTCCTCGAAAAAATGAGTGCCCTTCCTGTGGGTTATCGAAAGGCATAAATATCGAACATTGTAAATCCTGTGATGATTATGCATTTAAAAAAATTATAGATTATTAGTGGATGACGTGACGATCGTCACGTGTCATCATGGTTTAGGCAAAAAAAAATTTTAGAATTATTTCGTCAGTGCAATAAGACAAAAAAATATGAACAATAACTTTTTACTCAATTTAATTTAATTTTGGCAAAAATTTGAAGCGGACAAACGTGTTTTAATAATATTTTTACAACAATTTTTTATTCGATTTTCGACAATAAATCTGAAAGGAACAAATACGATCAAGTAATATATCTATCTAATATAGCGAACTTTTAAAAAAGATTCGATTTAATTTAATTTCTGACGAGAATTTTAATGGAACTAATATGATTATTGATTTCACAATAGTATTTAGACAATCTGAAACAAATCAATATAAATCACATGCTTTTTTAAGATAAATCGGTCAATTTTTATACCATTTTTTTTTTTTTTATTAATTTTCTTTATAAAATAATAAGATTAAGGATAATAATTATAGTTATATTTTTTTAAGCCTATCATGTATGTAGTTATTTAATTTAGGAAGTACAAAGTTTAAATAAAATCAAGATAAGATCAAATGTTTTGTATCTAATTTGGAACAATATACATAAATTGAGTTAAATACAAGATGCGGGTTAATTCTATATGGAATGTAAACCATCAGTTAATTGGTCAATGGCAGAGTTGGGAATTTTGTATGTACTAGATAAAATTACCACTGTACTTGTACTATACTTGTACTAATTTTTATATTAATTATTATAA
>CAMKVN010003463.1:0-10433 GCA_946474995.1 Funneliformis geosporum
TGATTTTTCGTCTTTTGTAAGAGATTGATCAGCAAGAATTATTTTCTTTCTAGATTCATGATTTTTGTCCATATTATAAACAACATTATCTGTTAATGCATATGATTTATTTAACACAACATAAACTAATTCACGACGAATAGTAGCCATGATATGTAAATTTCAAATTAATAAGTTTCATGGGAAAAGGGGCTGGAACGAATTTGTTCTAGTGCATGATCGCTGTTGTTTTTTATATATTTGGTTGCTTCGCCCCTTTTTTATGCTGTGGATCAGAATTCTTGCATAAATCTATGCATAAAAAAATAATAAAACAATCCAATGATGACCTACATAAAATAAAAAAATTTGATTGTAGATTTTCCTATATAAAATTTAAAACAAGCTAAAAATGTGTTTATCGGAGTTGTTAATTAATAGAATAGTTAGAAGTGTATTCCTATGATTTGCTTTAAATTTGATTCGAATTAGAACTATATTTTAGAACGATTATTTTCAAATAAAATATCATTTCTTAAGAAATTATATGGGTCAAATAAATTTTATTTAAATATCATAAATGTGAAATTCGAGCGAAAGTTTATGAGACTTTTGTCACAAATTCCCTAATTCGAAACTAATTAATTAATGTCGATCTGTATGACAAATATGAACAAGGTGAAGAGTTTGAAAATAATATAGATAGTGCTATATATTGTTATACAAAAGTTATACAGTGCAGGAGGTTAGAACAAGGTTGGATAATCTTTATAATCGAAAGTATAAGGTTATCTTTGTTAATATAATTATTTTTTCAATTTGTGAAATTAAGAATGGCTTTTTCATTTGTTTTTCCTACGAATAATTTTGATTTCAATACTACAAAACTAGTTAAAATAAAAAATGTATTTTTAACAAGCTTCCATTAAAGATTTTTTATACCTAGAAACTTCAATAGTTCCATAACTAACGACAATTATATATGATTGATTGCAGACGCAATACAACTAATAGAAGAAAATTTTCAACATTTACTACTACGATAGTTTATATAATTTTTTTTTAAAAAAAATCATTATGGTTATAAATAAAAGAACAGATAAAGCTGTTTTAGAAAACAAAAGATACTTTTGAATATGAGTGGTTACTCTTGGATTGGAGAAGATTTTGATTTTCAAAATACTGCGTGGGTTTTGAGTCCAATGGGTTAAACTTTTCATTACAGCGTATGTATACAAGGTTATTGCCCTTCATTGAAAAAGATAAATTACTATGTAGATATGTATAAAAGAACTTGTTCAAGTATCCTGTGTATTGGACCATCAAACCTTTATCCTGTTGTTTAACTTAGGTATCTCGAATTTAACTTGATACTTAATATAAGTTAGCATTATTAATTTATTCCTTTATGAGGTATTTCTGATTGAAAATAATTAAGTTTACCTTGAGGTTTTGTCATCGACAATTTTTTTTTAATAAGAAAAAAATTAAAAAATTAAATCTTGGATCAGAAAAAGGTCAATAATAAAAAAAGAATAAAAAAAAAAAATCTAAAATTTAAAAAATTCCAATAAAATTCTGTTTAAAAAATGGTCCTTGATATTAAACAATAAAAAAACTAAATTAAAAAAAAAAAATACATCGTTAGTAATTTAGGCGTTCAGCCGAGATTTTTTTTTAATTAATTTATTTTTTTTTTCTGAAATTAACGCGCGTTTTTTATTTTCTTTTTAATTTATTTTACTGACAAGTAAATGATCGAAGAATATTACTTTATTTTTAAAATTTATTTTTACAAGTTGTTCATTATATGCAACTAAGATGATGGTTGGATTTGCTGCGACATCATGACTCCCAATCATATAATTATTACACGCTGAAATGTTAAAGAAATCCTTCATTTTTAATGTGTAGTATTGACATAATAATGACAAATTTTCTGTCTAATGATGATAAAATTCACCCACATATTTTTAAAAATCTTTAAAATGAAGATACAACAAACTTCAAAAGACTAAAAAATAAATTTTTTTTTTCATAATGTATTAAATGGCGTGAATTATTTTATCACATCAGTTTTATTAAAATCACTTCATTATTGAATATCAGGGTATCTGAGGATCACCGTAGAGTGCAGAAGGTTCGCTGTTTAGATGTCGTTATAAATGTAAGAAACAAAATTAAAAAGAAGGCGTGTAATTTATTATATATTGTCCAACTAATTTAATTGATATATATGCAGTAGAATATCTTACCAGTTGCTTTCGACAAATTGGGTAAAATCTCGTCGTCTCTGGACTTTCTTAAAAAATCGTCATCGTTCTCGAAGATGGATAGAGCGATAAAAAAAATTATGGCCATTAGATCCATATTGCAGGAACTTTCGGTCATTGATTTATAATATTGCTCACGGGTTAGTAACTCACTTTAAAAGTAAAACGGAAGCTCAGGATGATTCTTTTTTTTTGTCTTGAGCAATAAATGTAAGAGTAAGAAATATCTTTAAAGCAGAAAACGTTGAAATGGAATATAAGTAGAAATGCATACATAAAGGTAGGTAAAATAAATTGCTTAGAAGTACGTAAAGTTAGAATGCATAAATGTAGAAAGAAGTGTGAAGTGAGACGCAATAGTGAGCAACTCAAGATTTTACCTCAGTTACGAAGGAAGGTTCATAACCGAATCCTTCTCAGAAACGCTAGACCTTCGTAGTCGAAAGTTTACTACACTAAACCACGAAACTCTACCATAAATAAGACAAAAGACATTGAAGTGTGACAGTTGATAACCGACCAAATTAAAAAGTATCTAACGGATAGCTGATACTACTTCAACTAAAAGCTTAAAAATAATATTATCTCCTGGCAATGGCATTATATCAACAATTTTAGACAACTCTTCTGGTGAATAATTAACTTTGTAATTCTTTTTAAAATTATTCTTAACCGTATTTATAATAAAGTCTTGAACCACACGAGGCTCAATTTTCATGAACCGTTGAGCATATTTTGTTGAAAGACGAACTTTCGACATATCCTGAAATTTATTTTTTCCATTTTATCTTTTGATCCATAGGATAAATAACGCCTTTTTAAATTTTCATGAGTGAAATTTCATTTAAAAAAAAATCCAGTAAAAATTATAGCGAATGATTGAATTTCTATTTAATGAATAGTAGCTTAAGTAAAAATTCATTTCCTGAATAGATAACCCATGAGATCCTATATTTTTATGTTAGAAAATTCAAACGATATTAGTTTCGAAATAATTTTGGTTTTGAATATTTAATTATTTATAAATATTTATGATAAATCTCTATTAATATGGTACATTAAATTTTATTATATTTACAATTGAATTTTTGATGAGGTTGAATTCGAAATTGACCAGGATAACATAATGAAACGACAGGATAAAGCTTTGATGGTAGATTATTCCATTCTGATACCACTGGATATTTTGTTCCATTAATTGTAAAAGAACAATTTCTCTTATTCATATCTAAATGAACGGTAACTATATGATTATCTCCTTTAAATGAAGGACAATAACTTAACCATTTTTTAGAATGACAAGCCGAACCCGACGAACCCAACACCCATGCTGTATTTTGATCTCCTGCAAAGCTTTCGTAGTCAAAATCTCTTGATGCACATACCCCAACCCAAGAAAATCCACAATATTTCTCAATAATAACATCCCATTCAAAAATACCCTTATTTTCTAATGCCACCTTGGCTCTAACATTTTGAAGTGATGAATTATAACTATTTTGTGTCTGTACAACTTTTCCATTATCCACAATCAAAAGGTTTGATCCACATGCTGATTCATCCCAAACAAAAGATTCAGGAAATGCTATCGCAACACCACGAAACTCATTTAATTTTGTGTTACATAATCTTGCTAGATGTCGATAAACGTTTAATATCCTCTCTGCTGGGATTATGTTTAACGGCTCAATGATATCAACTAATATTTGACCTTTGATTCTTTCGAAATCAATGTATCTTATTAAAGGTCTTAATTCTCTGACAACTTTTTGACGATCGACAAGTAATTGATTTTCAACTTGAATGGAATTGTCTATATGTTCTAAAATTGGTAACCGTCGCAAAAGGGTTTGGGTTGCATAAATGGAAACCTGATTTGCTGCTAGAATAGCACTATAACGAAAAACTTCATATTCTGGGGTTTCAAAGGGTACTTCCTTTTCATGAGTACAAGATAATAGATATTTAAGTGCTGTAATAGATAATCGACCAAACTCTATCATATTTAATGGAATATTTGCCACAGCTTTAATCAAAAGATTAAGAAGATCATTATCTTTTGTTAATGGCATTGCATCTACAATTTTGGTTAACAATTCAGGTGAATAATTATTTTGTTGATTCACTTCAAAAGTAATTTTGACATTTTTCACAATCAAATCTTGAAGGTTCGGCAATTGAAAGTAATCCGCCGCTTCAAAGGCTTCAACTATATTATCCTGGGTTAATGAGTCTTCTTTAATCGTTCCTGTATAAATATACTCCAAAACGATTTCCATTCCGTAAGAATCTAGTTTCGGAAAAGAAATTCGACTTTCATAACTTTCCCTCATTCCATTATAGAGTAGTGCGTTAAATACTTCAGACCTCGCAGCTAATATTGCTCTACATCCGTGTAACATAGTTTTGTCTTTGCACAGAATTTCTATATCACTATACTTTGAGTTATTAATTAACAAACTCAAATCTTGTTTCAGTGAATGTCCTCTTGTCATTATTTTTTTTTTTTGTCAAGAAATAATTGATTTTTTAAAACCTGTATGAAAGAGCTAAATCATCATTAATTTATGGAAAAATTCCAATTAAATACTTGCCCAAAGTTTTAGTACGTTTTCTGATGACTAATGAAAAATTAATCAAATTAGAAAATTACGAAAGGTTTTTGCCAACTAAGCGAAATAAGGAATTGGTCTATCCAAATAAAAATAACAAGAAATTTTCTAATTGGTTATAAACTATTACCTCCCCTCCTATGGTAATTGGTCTAGAATTCGTTAAGTTAAGTTTGGCATGGCGCAGGATTATTGTTTATTTTATATTTTCATAATTAAAACAACGCTCCTATTTTTCTGTAATTCAATTTATGACCAATTTCATATGTAAAAATTAATAACAAGATTTTGAAAGCTAGTCTGAAATATCTAAAACTTAATTTCAGTTTCATTCTTAAAAGTTTAAAAAAGTATAATGCTTTAAATTTTCAAATGGCATGTTAATAAATAATGAAAAAAAAGCTCTTTAACTAGATTTGCCCATTAAAAAACTCTTCATTTTGTATGTTTTTTGTGTTCTTTTAGTTTAAATATTTTTAATCGATTGGATAATAATAATTCTTCATTCTTCTTGTTACAGTTTTGCCTGCTAAATAAAAATTTACTTGAGAATACTTGAGAAATAAGTTGACATTAAGAAATAAATATTTACAAATGTATGACTTTGGGGCATTTGCTTTTTAATATTCCTAAGCGAAAACAAAAAGAAAGAATTCAAATTGTAAGCCATTATAAATAAATTCCATAACATCTCGAAGCGATAAAAAAGGTTTCGCATTTAGCGAATAAGCATCCTCACAATTTATGATGAATACTGTTTTAAAACTTAAATACATTATAAGTGAGTTCTATCATATCAATATGGCTGTACAATCCTAGCAGCACTTATTCTTTTCGAAAATTATAATGATTACGCCGATAGCAGTAAGCAATTATATTTTTTTGTTCAATTTATAATCTTAACAATATATATATTACATTTTATTTTTTTTCGTCTTACAACTTGAAATTAAAGATATGACTTGTGGCTTATGATGCAGAGCATAAAGTATTCTTTGCTAAATACTATGGCGTAACTACTTTCTTTCGAATTTTTAAAAAAATTTTCTTAATAAAATCAAAATTTGTCTGCTTATTTCTCTTTAAAATTTTTCAAAACGAATTTCATTATAAATATGGAACAAATTAAATGTTTCGTCAAAATATTGATGAAATAAATAATGAAAAATATTCATTCTTCACGAGTAATAAATTTAGAAGAAAATTCAATGCCTTATAAAGGATTATAATGTAAGTTTTTTTAAAAAATAAACAAATTTGATCTATCTATTTATAATACCAACTAGATAAAACGTATCATACTAAATTAATAATACCTCTTTACGAAGTGACTTTAATCAATATGAATAACACACCGTACAATATCCATAAAATATAAATCTTTTTCTTTGAAATTCGTTAAGATAACTAATTACTACAAGGTTAACTGAAATAAGTGACATGATTAGATTTTGCAAATTGCTGCAATATGGCTCAGTTGATTCTGCGAATAACACTGGTTGATGTTTTTCGCCGGTTCCATCTCTAGATAACTAAACTAAAATACTTCATGTCCAAACTTATGACATCAATAAATTTACCAAGTCAACTGTCGGAACCACAACTATTTAATAAATTTTTAATAAAATGAAAAATATAACTTTTTCAATTTGCCTGAAAAATAATATTTTGGAAAGTGTGTATTATATAATGTTTTATTTTTCAATTGGTACCAATACAATTCAAGTTTCTCGCTTTTCTAAACGATAAAAAATAAAATTACCAGCAGCGACTTTTATAAAAAAAAAAAAATTAAATGGAAATATTTTGAAATATCTCATTACCAAAGGCAACAATAAAGCTTAGAATTATTCTTTGCAGTTTCTACGTGACACGTCTGATATACAAAAATTTGAAAAAATTGATTTTTATTTACGTCACTTTCTTTTAAATTTTTTTATAGGATCGGATTATTAGAAGGTATGTTTGAGTTTTTTATTCTTAAAAAATTTTTTTATTTAATCTTATTGAATAAATTCTATTCGTTTTTTTAAAAGATTAATCCTGGGAACGAAGTCCCCCGCTCCCCGTAATCTCTAGTTTATAAAAAAAGGAAAGTATTCTGGTTTAAAATTTTATAATATTATTTTTCAATTAGACTATTTACATGAATTTAACAGACTTTATAGAAAAAAGTAAGCTTGAAACAAAAATTATAGTAAATTCGGTAAATAATAAAAATCCGACAATTAGTTTATTCAAGATTTTATGATCGTTTTACAAAGATATAAGTAAGTATATAATAGCAATATTATACAGTATAATAATTAAAAAATAATAAATAAAAAGTTAAAGAATAATTAAATTGATACTTTATACAAATTAAATATCAAATTCCAATTCTTTCGACTTGTAAGTTTCATCTTCCAATAATTTAATTTTTTTATTGCTTTTAACTATAAAATAATACAGATACATTCAATTGATTAATATTGATTATTTGTGTTTTTTGAATCGCATATATTTATTGAAATTTTATTATACCCTCATTACTTTCAAATTTATCGCTTTCAAACTTTCGTTTACCTTTTTTTTTAAAAAATGGAAAATATGTTAATAAAATTTTAACACATTCATTTACTGGTTATAAAATAAAAATTCAATTTTTAATTACCAAAATCCGAAGAAATAGATTGACTTCGTAAACTTCTTGCGGATTTCATCATGCTATTTAAAGATCTACTCTGATAAATAGCGTCTGGATTGTTTGTTGTAATAGGTCCAATTTCTGATGATTCTACAATATCTGTTGGATTATTATATTCTAGATTAATAATCCTATCGATTCTATCATAAATACTCCCAGCTGGCCTTTTACTTTGATCAGGGTCCCAGCATTCTTTCATTATCTCAATATAACCTTCAGGTGCTACAATATCAACTGTTGGAGGACGTAAGCCATCACAAATATCAATAATCAGCTCAGTATCATGAGAACGATCCCAAAAAGGTCTTCTTCCTGTCATACATTCCCACATAATCATACCAAAACTATAAATATCTGATGCTTTGGTATATTTTTGCCCTTGAAGAACCTCTGGGGCCATATAAGGAATAATTCCATAAGTTTCATTATCGTCAGCTTCAGTAGCAGATTTACTTAATCCTAAATCACCTATTTTAGAATCATTATCTTCTATCAAAATATTTCCACTATGAAAATCACGGTGGATAATACTCTTTTTATGAATTCTTGATAGGCCATCTGCAATATCATCTAAATGCCATAACTTTGTATCCCAACTAACATTAAAAAAATCTTTAGCTATATAATGGGATAGATCTCCTGCATTACAATAATCCATAATTATCACAAATTCTTTAGTATTAGGATCTTGCGTAATTCCATAATACCGATTAATATTAGCGATATTAGCGTCTTCATGGCTTACAGTTAATTGATAAGATATTTTGAGCTGAAAATTTATCGATTTAGTAACATTGATATAAATAAATAAATAATAATAAATAAAAAAAAATATGTACCTCATTTAAATCTTTTGAAGTAAAGTTTTTAGAATTATTAAGTTTCTTAAGAGCAACTTGCATTCGTTTATCTTTTGTTGGACCATCAATCCAAGTAGCTTTATAAACTTTACTAAATCCTCCCTCACCAATAAATTCTACATCTTTGATTCTATCATATGGAACAAATACCATTTTGTATTTAGATTTATAATACATTTGTGTTCTTTTGATAAAAGAGTCAATAATTTCATTTCCAATTGGATTAAAAGTTGTATTTGAAAAATAACAAATACGGCAAATATTATGGTCTTCTTCAGAAGGTTTTCTTCTTTTTTTACATTCAATACATTTCTCAAATTTATATTTAGGCTTTAATTCACCCATGGTTTGCATTTGCTGACTTGATGTACCATTTGACAAGTCAATACGATTAACATCGATTAATTGGTACATAATAAAGTTCGTTTGAGCATCCAAAGCTATACCTATGATATTATATACTTTATTAACCATATTCCAAATAGAAAATATCCTTCTTGAATTCTAGATAGAAAAAGAAGTTTCCTTATTTCATTTCCGGTGGGCGCTTTCATTATTTTAGGCAATGATCTGTTTGTTACTTTTTTATGGAATATTTTTTTATATGCACCCCTGCATGCGTAGAAATAATTCATTCTATGGTTTAGAAAAGGTCGCTCAATTGATTAATGACAAATTTTATTATAAAGTTATTTTAAGAAAAAAGGAAAGTTTAAAATTTAAAATTCATTTAGAACTAGTTTATAAAGAATTTTTTAGTAATTTTTTTTCAAATAAATTCTCTATCGTAACTTTTCTTGGAAAGAAAATTGATTTTTTTTTTTTTGAAAATTTTCTTAGCAAACTAGAAAGTGAGGAGATTCTTATTAATCTACTCTATTTATTGCAGTGCGATTTACAAGAATCATCTATTTATTTCCAGAAGATTTTGTTCGGTATAAAGTAAGTTCACTGTTATAAAATTGACCAATAAAAATACAGATACGTGATCATTTCGTAAGAATAAAATTTATCGCATTTTATTATATTAAAAGGCTTGACTATACAGTATACAGTACATTATTTCGAATTATTACTTAACAATATTATTATAAAAGTGATTATTAATATCATTTTGTTTTTAAATTTTTTACAATTAGTTACTTAACTCGCTTATGTAATCCTTTTAAAACTTTCAAATCTTCGTTTACGCTCATATAAAAATCTTATCATTTTGTCTGCAGCATTTTCTGCTTCCGTCAAACTAACTTTTTCCAATAAGATATAGGTTCATCTTCATCTGTCATATGCTCCTCTTCCTTACCTACTTTTAAATAGCATCAATTATTTCACGATAGCAAGCCCACCCTCTGGCATCTCATCCTCTAAATGAAGATACTCATGTGCATCAAGATCACTTTTTTAAAAGCTCATCAATTTCTGTATCACGGCTAAAAAATAAATAACTGCATTATATATTAATTATATAGTATACAATACCTATCAAAAAATACTCAATTATAATCATCAGGACTTTCGTCAGTTTCATTATTTGATGGAAGAAAGCCTGTTTTTTTCCAGAAGTTCAAGATCGTTTGAGATGATACCATATCATGGTTCAGCCGCATTTCGTAAAGCATTATAGATCATATGGGAACGTTTCCAGTAAAATCAAGTCATGAGGCATAGTAAATCATATGATCCGTAATGTGATTTCACTGGAAACGCTCCCATATAATCACCACCAATCCATCCTGCATATCATATGCATTAATCCGATTTTAGATAAAAAGGCATTTATAATTATAATTGAAAGAATGAATAATACCCGCATCACATAGTGGAAGTTCAATGGTAGTATTTGGTAGGAGAAATTTTATTTCTATGCTATCTAACTTTTCTTGGAATTCATCTAAAATAAGGTATATGTGTTTTGACTGGAATTGATTTTTGTCTGAAGTTGGAATTAGTGCTCCGTAAGGGTCGGGTCGGGTCGGGTTTGAAGCAAACTCGAACTCAAACCCGTTAATATTTACAGGACCCG
>CAMKVN010003464.1:0-10432 GCA_946474995.1 Funneliformis geosporum
CTAAATTATTTACTAACTGATTTACATTTTTATTATTAGTCTGAAATAATCGGTATCATTGACAGATTTCCTGAAAATCAAAGGTTAGATATTAACAGAACCTTTGAAAGCCAACGAAAGTTGGTTAATAACCATATGATACCGATTGTACAAAAATCGATAATAAAAAAGCATTTCTGGTGTCGGACTCAATAATAAATCACATCATTCATAAACACCATCGACACCAAAGAGAAGAAGTACTTAAGAGAAAGAAAGGAGATGAATGGAATGACTTCCAAAGGAGGAGGAAGCACGCTAACACACATCGTCATGAAGTAAGTAAATAGTCGGATTAGTTGTTAAAATAACTTTTTTTAAATTTTTTTTTTAAAAAAATATTAGAAACGAGAATGACGAGCAAGAACTATTGATAGATGTATTAGATTACAGGACTGTCTGGTTAGAAAAATTTATAAAGATTAACTCCAACCAATTCGAATTGATAATTGATATCATAGCCCAGAGGTTTCAGAAACTGACGATGAAAATTCTAATAAAAGAAAAATGTTCATTCGGGAACCCAAATGGTGATCATCCACAGTAAGTAATTTTTATTTTTATTTTTACCGATCGGGTTGTATTAATTTATTCTTTTTATTTCTAATAGTTGCAGTTGGTTTTGCGAGACTATGTGGATAATGAAGACTCTAAATCATCAAAAGCATGCAGAACTAGAAAAAGGGTATATGATGATACCCAATTTGCGGCTGGTGAAAATGAAACACCAGTAAATGCTCCCAAATAGACAAGATTTGGATACACCAGATCATTAAGGTCGTTAGTGGAAAAACATATTTCACATCATTCTGAAAGCGATAATCAGGAATCTGATGGTTCCAAGTATTTTAAATATCGGGTATCCATTCAGGAAGAAACCACTCAGGAGGAACCATTTCAGAAGGATTCTGATCATAGAGGGAAATCTAATAGTGAAGATGAATCCAATCGTAAAGAGGATTCTGATAAAAATAATGATGATAATGAAGGTAGAAGTAATAAGGAGAAGAGAATTAGAAGGAGTAAAAGTATGGTATCTTCTAAATATGATAGTAGTAGTAGTAGTAGTAGTAGTAGTAGTAGTACAGATAGATAGAAATCGGTAGATTTCTAATAAATACTGAATAAATTGGTAAAATTTCAAATATGTTTAAATTTATATAAAATGTTACCAATCAGGATATTTCATATTAATAAAAATTATAATTAATCGGGATTACATAAAATGTTACCAATCGGGATATTTCATATTAATAGAAATTATAATTAATCGGGATTACTTATTGGTATAAATATTATTACGAGTATTAAATAAATTTGATAAAATGTTACCAATCGGGATACGCTATTTGTATAATAATAAAAAAAACCCCCAATAAGAATATCCCTATTGATGACTTAGGGATAACCCGATTGGAAACTGGATGTTAATAAATTGATATCAATAAGAATAACCCTATTGATATCTTTATAACACCCTGATTGGAACCTTATTGTATCCTATCTGCGCCATTAATCGTCATCAATCGGAATCACCTGATTCTAAAAAAACAAAAAAATAGGAGACCAATCAGGTCAAATCTGGGTTGCCAGATTTGACCCGATTGGTCCCCTATTTGTCATCATTCGACTAGTGGAGGTAGATCATTAAGCAAATTTGAATAATTGTTTTGGAAATAAAGATCAGTTTGTTCTGAAAATTTACTTCATTTCTCATGAGTCATAAGGGAAAAGGTCAAAACTTTTCTTTTAGTGTTATTCCTTCTAGCTTTAGCATTTTTTTTAATTTTGACATCAGCAAAATAGGCGATTAGCATTTTATGGTCAGATTTGTAAAGGAAAGACTTTGCAATTTTACAGTAGATAAAATCAGAAATAAATTCTGATGAGGCAAAGATTCCATCTAATCGTTTAGATGTGGTTTTATGTTTATCACTATAAGAAGGGATAAAGGTTGGGTTCAGTTTGTCATTGCTGATATCATGTAGATCTAAAAATTTTTTTTGAAAAAAGCCTTTAATGAGATCAAATTTCCAGTTGGGAGATTTTCTAGAGTACAATAGTTTATTAAAATTATCAATATCAGCGTTGAAGTCTTTCATGAAGATCACATAATAATGTTCTCTGATAGAGTCATTAATAATATGTAGAAGTTATTTTTGTAATACTCGTTTATTATGTTTATCTTAAGGATTACTGGGAGATACGTAAATATAAAAGCTGAAAACTCTGAGTTTAGTATGTCTATTTAAAACTAGGTCAATATAAATGAATCTATTGTTATCCAAAAAAGATTTTGTAATAAAGCGGCTCCATTTTTTGCTGATAAGGAGTCCTATCCCAGCAGCAGGAAAATCTTTAGGATTTTGCTTACTCCAAAAGGAGATAAAATTAGGATCATTTTTATATTTAAAAAACATCGATGATTTATGGTGTGTTTCGGTAAATCTTACAAAATCAGTTTTCTTTATTTTAAATGTATCAATGATTTGATTGCATTTGATATCATCATTCATTCCACACACATTATGAGTGGCAAAACTAAAGACGTCTTCCAATATAATATCAAGAATGTCTGCATCAGGTAAGTGTTCAATATTATTGTCAATAGCATTAATTTCTATATTTCTATTTGTGTGAAAGGTATTTAATTGTGTGTTTAGAAAGTTATTTACATCCATTTGTTCATGAGAGTTAATTCAGTTATTAGTAGAATTGACATTAATCTGTGATTCGCCTAGTATGAAGGTTTTATAATTGTTGAGCCAGTGGCCTATTCAGGTTAGCAAAAGAGAGTATTTGGGAATCTAGTTTTACTAAATGATCTTTAATAGCATCCAGTTCTTGTAAATTGCTAAGGATCAATGTCAATGGATCGGCATTATCTTTGAGATCAGTTGATGGTAAAACACGATCTTTTCCTTTTTATGAAATACTAGAAGGTAATGAGTCATTAAAGTTATTATCAACATATCTATAAGTTGCAAATTGTCGTAGACTAGAGGTATATAAATTATTAAAAGAGGAAGTTTTTGGTTGTATTGTGATTGATGAGAAGGTATGTTGTGGTGTATGGGGTCTACTAAGCCTATAAGGTCTACCATCCAGAAGATATTCATTATGTGATATTCTAATGTTACATGTATTAAGCATATCTTCCTCAGTGACAAAAGTAAAATAAGCAATACAACCATGAAAGTAGCAAGTTCTTCCATTATAAGGTCACATGGTTCTCATAGCTTCAGATGCTGTAGTGTATTTTTTAAATCCTTTAAAACCAGCCATAAATCGGTTTCAGAGTTTAAGTTCGTCAATAGGTGTATCAATATGAGCACATCTAATACAATATTTAGAGATGTTAACTGTTCAGGCTTCTTTTAATTGTTAGGGTTTGCGAAGTTTAAAAAAAATAATAATGACGTTTCTATTGGAAGGATTTCTATAATTATGTTTTTCATCAAGAGATGTAACATTTCCATAGTATGTGATAGTACGTTTGATATCATCGAGACCAATCAAATATAGAACTTCTTTAAGTTTATAAATGGGGATAGGAAATTCAAACTTTTTGACTGGATGATCATCAATTATATTGAAGTGAGAGTGTGGATATTGTTCTAAAGCCTTATCTATGGCTTCTAATAAAAGTTTTCTATTATTAAAATGAAATACTATATGAGTATTACCATTAAGGAATTCCCAATCTAAGTCAACAAATCCTGGAAGAGGAGCTAATAACGAATTCATCAGTTCTAATTTCTCATATCTAGTATCTCCTGATGTAAGTATAACCATTACGGATGCCTTGATAAATTTTGTGGGAGGAGTACGAGAGATTTTAGGCTTGTTGAAGATCTTGGAAATGTAATTGAGGTTTAATATTATTCAAACCATTTCTATGGTAATTGTGTCGAGAGTCTACAGCTGTTTCTTTGGGAATTAAAGTCATGTGACTTTTATTATCAAGAGAGGAATCATGTGTATCTTGATTAACAGCTAATGTAACAGACATGTTATTATTATTTATATTATATGATGTATTATTATTGTTATTAAGTGGAGACGTGTTAAGATTGTTATTAATAACAGACACGTCACTTTTTTATATAATTTGTTGTTTACATAATTGTTGTTTATGTGACGCATTTGTATTTACAGCAGTTGAAGGCCTTGGTGAAGAATTAGTAAGAGACGAAGGAAGTTTATTATAAGATTGATCAACAGAAGAATCCATATCATTATCATCCAAAGTATCCATATCAGGTGAGATAGAGTTAGCAATAGAAATGATATCATCATTGTCGACAATGTTGTTGATAGTATTGTTAATAAGATTTTTGGTGTTGTTTATAGCAAAATTTTCTGTTCCAGTTTCATGTATAGTAAAAGCACTAGAACGCGCTAGTTGTTCTATGAAGTTTTGTGAAAGTTCTATTTTATCAGGAAAGAGTTTGTCATATTTAAAATTTAATTTTCTAATGAGTTAAAAAATTTCAGGCATTTGAAAGCTAAGATATTTAGCGATTTTTATATCTCTTTCGGCAAGGTAAGGAGTAATAAAGGATAGAGTTTTTAAAATTTTTTAGGTATCTTAGAAAAATATTCCACAAACATTTTCTAAAGTATTTGTATTCATTTTTGTTTAAAGAGAATAATATTAAGTTTCTAAAGTTTATTTGTATATATTTAATAAAGAAAAAATAGTAAAACGCAAAATATTTGAAGTTTTTGTTTTTTATAAATTTTTGGTTTGAAGCGAAGAGAGAAAAAGTTTTTTCAACCTACTGCACTAATCGAAATAATTTTTTTTAATTGTTAATGATGCAGTCGCAGTCTAGCCACATACTTTATTTGCATTGTACATTGAAGAAAATAAAAAAAATTCTAAAAACATACTAAAATATGCGACTTACCCCTGTGGTTCTATTTCAAACTTGTTTGAGTCAATTGATCACTGCCACCCTCCTCCCCCCCCCCCCGAAGTGGGTAGTAATAAAGTGTCAGAAAGCATCTAATTTCTACATGTCCGTTGAACCCTAACTTCCCTCAAAAGAAAATTCTAACACTAAAAACAACACCCGAAGTAGGGAATTGGCACAAATAGAAATTTACAAACAACTAAACATGACTCTATAAAAAAACCTAAATGTCCAGTTAATTCCAGATTTAACAACCACTTGACCAAAGAGGGTATGTCCAAAGAAAGATCTAAACAGAGGCTTTTCATACTTATAGATTCATAAGTACAGAAAAAATATCACATGGAATCTACTATGAGAAATCTACAAGATATCTACAGATAGTAACCTATATCCTTTATCTGGTTACCAGGAAGGCATGGATCTAGACGAAGCGAACTTACACCAAGTAAGGATCTTGATAACAAAGGCCTCCCATTGCTTTATTTTAAACCCGTTTGAGCCAACAAAATTACCAGACCAAGTGGTAGTTACCATCATTTCAAATAGACGACGTCTGGAGATATCAAAGTAGAATAACGCTAAATTTGCATGTGACCTATGACGACAGAGGATCTGCAGAAAGGTAGAGGCCAATCAAAAGAGAGTATATTGTTTAGGAAGGGGAAAAGTGTCATTACGTGAGATTTGTTTATCCAAAGTATGTTGATCATGATTGTCAGTTGGGATACCCCTTAATGCCCACTTTTTGTAGGCAAAAAGAAAAAGAGAAAAAACGGAAAAAATTTTTTGAAAAGAGGTGAAGAAAAAATATTTTAACAAAAAACAACACAGTTTAGACTATTTCGAAAAATTTTATGTGGAGAGGGGTGTGAGAAACAAAGAGAGAAATATTTTTGAAAGGAGGGTTATTTGTTTTGTTCGCAGGTTAAGCCGCGGTCGCCATTGAACAGATACTTTTTTAAGTAAAATTCTTGGAAAAAATCCAACGAGAAGAAAGAGTTTATCCACTGCACTAATCGAAATAATCCATTTCATTACTTTTTTAAAGTGCTGAATGTTGGCCAAAATATAGTTTAATTTCTGCTAATCATTGCCAAAACAATTGGCATTTTTAGTTATAACTGAAGTTGCCTATTTTCATACTACACAAAAAAACATTCGACATTAATGATTGGTAGTTATTTAATATATCACTAGGCAAAATAATACAATTAGTTATACTTAAAGTGCCGAAAGTTGGCCAAAATATAATCTAATTCTACTGATCATTACCAAAAAATCAGCATTTGAATAAATAGAAAATAGAAAATCAGCTATCAATCAGTATTTATGTTAAACATTGATCAAAATTCAGCATAAATCAGCTTAAAATCGGTCAACAATCAGCAAAAATAATTAAAAAATCAAAACTAATAAAACTCATTTTTTGTTTATTTATAATTTATAATTTATTTTATTATTACATAATAAATTACTCAAAAGAATATATATTGTATTATATTTTATTAAAAAAGATACATTTGATTTTTTAAAGATAAGAAAAAATAAAGAAAACAGTTAGAAAACCACTAAAATACAGTGGTGAGCAAAAGAAACGCAACCAGAATTGCACATCGTTATAAGCTTATATCTCGTCAACCACGAATGCTAGGAATATGATTTTGCATTTATTTTAAACCTCAAAACCTAGAGAATATTCAGTAAATATTTGAAATGCGATTATTAAGACCAATTTTGCGCAATTTAGCGATCTACATCACAATTTCTTACTTAATGAAATTTAAGTATAGAAAATTTTTTCAGTAGGCCGGCTACTCAAAAACCAATGCTGGATTCCGATTCTCATCAGTGCGGCGATTCTAACAAGCTAAAATTCGTCAAAATCGGATTAGTAGATCAGCGAAAAATCGGTAAAGAAGATCGTCACGTTATTATATAAAAATGCGTCTAACTATATTTATATATAAATGATATTTGACTCTTTCTCTCTCTCTCCCAAATTTTTTGGAAACAAAAAATTTTTCACCCTACTTACTTTAATATTTTATAACTCTGTTAGTTAGTTTCATTCTTTACTTTTATAATACCTTTATTTTCGAAAGAATTTTTACATAAATTTTCAAACTGATAAAATGGGCAACAAACGAACTGGAACTGGAAAACAAACTGTCCCAAAAAATAAGTTCCGTTATGATCCTAAAGAAAAACAACCAGAACCTGTAGCCTCTTTCTCAGGTAGTGCTCCAAATGATAATTTTTTATTCGACGAGGAAATTATCAATGATACTTTTCAACCCTTGAAAGATACACCTCCACCCAACGTTTTAGACAAGAACGAATATGTTCCCATCAATAACGATGACAACATGGATACTGAAAACCTCAATTTTACTGTTATTCCTCGCCCAACTCCTTTCGCCTGTGTTACTACTATCAAAAAATCTGCCCGTGAACTTCTTACTGCGGCTATTATTAAGACTATCAATGGTCTTTTCGCTCAAGACGACACGTTTAAAAGGGCTAACGTTCGACGTGTTAACTTTGTCAGATCATTAATCATCTATTTTGATAATCAGATTACCCTAACATCAGCCCTCAATATGAAATTTTCCGATTTGGGAATTGACCAGTTTATTGATTATCAATCATACAAAGAAAATATGCAATTCCAGCAGCGCACCCTGCATGTTACCGACATTCATCTAAACATCAAAAGAGACACCCTTACATCTATTTTTACCAAGTATGGTACTATAACTAATGTTAGATTACATACTCGTAGTCTTTGGCAACATGCCTGCATTACCTATGACGATCTATAAGCCATCCAATTATTTTATACCCAATAGTCACGTTATCTCTATAATGACTGCATAAGAGTTTACCTGGCAGATCTCTCTTCTGAACAAGTCAAACAAAAGAATGATATCCATATCAAATTGACCAATCTCACATTTGGTACTTCTGCACGTGATCTTCAAGATATTGCTCTCGCTACTAAAGCAAAAGCTTATTACATCCCACGCTCTAATAACTACAAACCTAGACCCTTTGCGATCCTCTATTTTGAAACATCTGAAATCCTCAATGACACTATCAAATTTGGTTATGCTTTTGGAGGCAATAACCTACAATGGTGTCCTGCTGAATCAAAATACTCCATAAGTGTGGCTCATTTGACCATATCGTTATGAAATGTCTGCAAATCCCAATTTCACCTGAAAATGAACCATCTGAACCCAAAAACAATGTTCACATCTAACTTCTGTTCAAAAACTTTATAACAGATTCAAACCCGCTAGCTCACGTTCTTTAATTTTAAAAAATAATAATGACAATAAGAATCAAAAGCTTTCATCATGTGACCCAAATCTCAATTATTCTGATGCTCTTTCTGGAAATAACAAAGGGAAAGATAAGGATCCTGACCCCATTCTGCATACTGTCGATAACTCTATCCACAATCCTAATAACACAAACGATACTAACAAAAAGCTCGATCAAATTCTAGACATGCTGACCAATATGAAAAAAGCTATGTCAGATCTCGAAGTTCAAATTACAAAATTAGAACGTTCACAGTTAGTTTCACCTCCTCCTAAACCCCTCACTTCCATCATCCCACCACCTGTCATTCCTATCGTTCCTAAACCAAGTTCTACCTCCCATAACAACAAATGTTCTTATTTGAATGACTCTTCTTCTGATGATAATGCTCACTCTGGCCCTAGTCCCATCAATCTTAACCTTCAGAAGACCATTGATGAACAGAACTCTATCATTAAGGCCCAATAAGAACAAATAAATATCATGATGGCACAACTTCAATCTCTTTCTGATAAACTATCCCAATAATTGTCACCCCTCTAACTTTTATCATGATTAATAATTATATAACTACTACTCCTTTACTCAATATAGACACCCAAACCAATAACATTAATAACACAAATATTTCACCAACTATTACCTTTACTACCCATAATGTTCACTCCTTACAATGTGACTTAAAAAATGAATTAATCAAAGATACCTTTTTGAACTTCGATACGGATTTTGTCAGTCTAACTGAAACTTGTCACAGATCATACCAGACTTACAAAATAAATTCAATCCTAACTTTTCTTCCTTTTGGAGTTCTTTCATTAACACCCGTGCTGGCATTGGCCTTCTCATAAAGCACACATAGTCAAATTATGTACAAAAAACTTTTCTAGACAGTGACCGATTCATTTATGTAGACCTTTTCCTTACCGGTCACACCAAACTAAGAATTTTCTCAGTTTATTTACATGCCAATTGCAGTGCTTCAACCAAACATAAACGCCTTAAATTACATAGATTGATTCTTGATCACATTAAAGATGGTCTGAAATCTGATTTCAAAATCTTTCTTCTTGGTGATTTTAACGCAAACCTTGACAAATATTGGTCACACATCCATGATGGACAAACGTTACATTGGAGATACAACTTTTATCAAAGAATTTTCGCTCTAAATTTTTTGGACTTATATGACATCTGTCATGACTAAAGTTGCTTGTCTAAACTCATTTTGGATTTGGAAAAATGGTTAAACTTTTAGTTTCGCTAAATTATTACTAAGTGTTTGATATAGTTTTGCCATTTTTATAAGCTTTGATATAGTTTTACCTTTTTCCAAATTTCGCAGATTTTTTAATAAGGTTTTAATATAATTTAACCAAGTTTTATTTTTATTATTTAGACGTCTGTTTAAACTCTTGATTTCGTCTAGCAACCTTAGTCATGACACATCCTAACCCACTTTTTTTTCAACACAAGCTAACACATGTATCGACTCCATTTTTGCTTCTTCAAATCTAATTTCAGACTTTTTTTATTCATATATTGATACCACTAATATGTATAAGTCAGATCATAGCATTGTCTTTGCCAGTTTCGCAGATATTAAATGTCAATCTCATGCTGCCTCACGATTTTTAATGAACAAATGACACATCTCTAATTTTAAAGTGATGAACCCAACTCAGTGATCTCGCTTTGCTGACTATACTAACTCTCACTATAATCATCATAATTTAGATCAATTTAAAGATCTTCCACACACCTTGCTAATATGAACTCATTGTGATCTGCTGTCAAGTCAACAACTCTCACAGCAAGTAAACATAAGATACCACATGTTTGAATTACTCTGACGCAAAAAAGAAAACATCTATATGATATCCCAGACTCCTTAAGGGTTGCCAAAAAAGTTGGCTCAATTTTATTAATGTTTAAACAACGTCTAATACAACAAAAACTCTGGCCTAATAGTTTCGTCTGACCACAAATAATTTCCAACTTCAACAAAATCATTTTTAATATGAAACTCACCCAGTATACTTTTCCTTTTGCTCTTAACTAAGGTTACTTGTCTAAACTCATTTTGGATTTGGCAAAATGGTAAAACCTTTAGTTTCGCTAAATTTTTACTAAGTGTTTGATAT
>CAMKVN010003465.1:0-10428 GCA_946474995.1 Funneliformis geosporum
ACGAGGGTAAATTTAATATAGTTGTCCAAAAAATTCGTTATATAAAAATTCGCTATAGAGAGGTATGACTGTATAGATATGAATCATCACTAATTGAAGTGAAACAATAAGAGCTGTCATAAAGGCAAATAATTCAACATGAGTAGAAGAAGACTAATTTTTAACTGAAGTAGCAAATTGGAGCTCTCGTCAATATAAAGTTAGCTAAAACCTATTTTGCAATTATTAGAACATGTATTGATTAAGGAATTATCTGTATAAAAGGTAGAACTCTTGTTACATGAGAGCAAAGCCTATTTTGATTTTAATCTATTTACATTTAGAGAGATATATAATAATATCAATAATATTGGTTAGAGATAAAGGTATGGAAATTTGAGTCACAATATTATAATAAAGCAGATAGGTAACATGTGAAAGTTTTATAGGTGAGTAGCACAGTCGATTTCTTGGTTTATTTGGTTAATTTAATAAGAGCTTTACTTTAAAGACTTTATTTGTTTGAATACGAAATTTATAGAATCATTATTAGATAATGATAAAAAAAGAGTATATTCTGTATATTTACCAATAGAGCTATTGCAATCATTATTAACAATGACTATATAGTGATAGCAAATGAATCAATTCAGATATGAGTACTTATCAAAAATTAATCTAAAAGAAGATGTGTGCACAATCAGATTTCAAGAAGCAATGAACTCTTATTTATAATTGATAGGAATAGAGAAAATAGCTAAGTACTTATAGAAAGGTAGTAGTTGAACTAGTCTAAATTCTATTTTAAGTTTTTGATCTACATATTATTAATAATAATAGATTCCAAATCTTCATAAAATTTAGAGTTACCAAACCATCTATTTTTGTAATTGAAATCTCTAAAAACAAATCTGATTTTTGTAATTAAGTGTTGTCTAATTGCTGCAATACATTGGTCTAAATAAATAAGATTGTTATTAGTCAAAAAATTGGCATATTTACATAATAATTTAGAAGGAAAAATAGTATATAAGAAGTGAACACCTCTATTAATGTGATTAATTAAGAATTGTGAAGGAAGAAAAGAAAGTTTTAAAGAAATAGAATATAAAAGGCTTAGCATTGCACTAATAATATTTTTATAAGAACTGCTATTAAAGTATTTATTCCAACAAATGAGAGGTATAAAAGGAAGTGAATGGCAAAATTGTAATTGAAATAAATGAATCTTTGAAATGTGTTTATAAATAGAGATATTATTGAATTGGTTAAGAAGCGCACATGTAAATGATTTTATCTATAAAGATCAAAAATCATTCAAATTATAAAATTGTTTAAAATTTAAAAGGATATTAGGAAGAGTGATAACGAATTTGTTCTTTCTTTTAAATAACGAATAAATAAAGTGAAAATTTTGTCACATTCTATTTTTATAACAAAGTAAATTAAATACAGTATTTAATAAGAGAATATAAGACTATATTAATGATGTAGATGATTTGCTTATCTGTAATTGATTTATAGTATATAGAATTAATGAAGTGATGAATATTCTGTTTAATTTGATTTTTGATAAAGGTAAGAAAACGTTTACTTTTGATCCAGACTTCAAGAAAATGAACAGATCTTGATTCAGAAGTAATATCAATAAAGAAAGAACCAAATCTTAAAGATAATTATGAATAAACCAATTTTTTTATTGTAAACAATTTAGATTTATTTTTATTTAGAGCTAAACATGTAAGGTTATAGAATTCTTTTGTCACATTAAGAATACACTCAAGATCTTGTTGATTACTAGCTATCCAATTGGAATTATCTATGAAAGTTAGTAAGAAAATTTGGGCTGACAATAATTTAGTTATTAGATAGTGAGACCAGAAGTCCATTTATATTTGAAAGTATAACCTTTGTTAAGCTTATTAACTTTGTATAAGAGAGAATTTAGGTATATACACTATGACAAGGAATATCATAATAATCTGAAATCCTATGTGTGATGAAAACAGCATTTTTTTATAGTAAAAAGGTTAATTAACTAATCAACTGCTTTGGAAGGTACTTTTATTCAATATAATGCTCTTCTAAGGTAGGATAAATCAACACAATCATAAGCTTTGAAGAAATCCTGTAATAAAATTCAGATTTCTTTGTCATATTCATTGGCATCTTCTAAAAGCATATTAAGAACTTTCATAGGAGTTTTGGTTGAACCACCTGGTAATTCAGCAAAATTACTTTCTCTAAAGATGGTATATTTAGCAAGGATAGAAGACAACCTATTGTTGATAATTTTGATAAAGCCATTATAAATTATTTCTAGAAGTGTGATAAAATGAGTCTTGGTGATATCACAATCACAGTTTCATTTCATGGGTTTTGGAATTAGAAAATATGTGCAATTTTTCATTTATTTGGAATGTCTTCAATAGTTAAACATATGCATATTAATTACCAAAAGATAAATTGAAATTTATCTCTTAAATTGATCATTATCTTATTTGTGATACCAGATGGATCAGCAGCTTTATCTCTAGAAAGATGTTTAAGTATAGCAACCCATTCATCAAAGGTAGGTGATTGTAAAAGGTTGTTATAATAATCATTATTGATATAATCTTTGAAAGATATTGATTGGTCTATTATGTATTCATTTGTAAAGTAGAAACATTTGGAAGAGCGTAATTCTAAAAATAGTTGACAATTGTCTCTTTAATTTCTATAGGATCTATAGTGAATCTTTTAATTTCAAAGTTTTTATTATTAATTAATAATCAATCCAGCACAATAATATTTTTCTTATGATTAAAGATAGAATCAATCATCTTAGAAGTAATATTTAGCAAATTATCATATAATTTATCAATAAGATACTTAATCATAGCTTCTTTAAGTTTCTGAGTATCAATTTTAGCGAGTATCATAAGACTTTTGTATATTTCTTTGATATACATTTTAACCACAATAATGTTATTGTCATTGAATGCAAATGGAAATATAAAGGATGACAATTTTATGTTATCAATGATCTTTAGAAGAGTAGAAGTAATGCAGTTCTATGCAGAATCAATAGGCCACCTTTTTCTTAAATGAATTTGTTTTGAATATCAATAATATGGATCCAACTTTCTTAACAACAAGATAGGAATCAGGAAAATCATAAAGTTATTTGTAATGATGATTTCTGATAATCCAAATTTGTAATATCATTTTTTCATTAGCAGCAGAGATTGCAGATTTGATGTTTGTTCAAAGATTGTTCATATTATGTCTATTCACAGGGAGATTTTCGAATCAGTTAAAATTGTAACAATAATAATGAAAATCTGTATATTAGCAAAATTGGCCTATTTGATCAAATCCATAAAACATAAGTTAGGAACTTGACATTTATTATGTAAGATACAAGAACTAGCTTATGAATAAGAATGATATTAATAAAAAAAGCAAAAATAATCTTATAATCAGATGAATACATATTAGTTGACAAATTAATAGATGAAAAAAGAAAATCTGAAATGAATTATTGGGAGATAAAAATAGTATTAATATGAAAACTAGTATTACGTTCACTAAATATAAATTAGATATATCATGATAAATGTTATAGAGATTAAGAAAATTGAGTACAAAAATATAATGATAAAAATTGAATCTCTAATGAAGTGGAAAACTATTATTAGTTTGATTCCAATATGTATTAAGTTCTGCATTAAAGTTTTCTAAAAGAATTATTTAAAATCAAACTTAAGACTGTTTTTGATATGAGAGATAAATTTCTTATGTAATTTAAGATGTTTTTTCTTTGCTTGAGAGATTTGTAACACATGTAAATAGATACAAAATATTGGAAGTTTAATATTTCCAATAAAAAATAGGTCAATAAATATAAAATAATTGTTATTGAGGAAAGTTCTTTAAATATAAATGATATAAGATTTTTTGACTAATAGGTCAACTTCAGCATAAATATTAATATAAGAGCTCTAAAATATGCAAAAATTTTTGTCATAATTGTATCTATAAAATTGATCAAACTTATCTCTGGTTTCTATTAAACCAATGAAATCAGTATTAAATTTGAAAAAATATCATTGATCATTTGATTCTTTAAGAAAGATAACATTATAGGTAGCAAATGCTATAAAGGAAGAGTCTTTAAAATTAAAATTATTTGGAGAGATTTAGGTAGCAGATGTACTATTATTATTATTAGAATTAGGAAAATTATTTAAAATCAAGATTAAGATAGATAAAATTAGAAAACAATTATTGTGAAAGTTTCTCAGTAAGTGATTGAAGCTGAGCCATTATGATAGTCATTTGATCTTTTTGAGCTGCAATAATTAAATTTTGTTTATCAATAGTATTCTGTAATTTCAAGTTAATAGGATTAAGGTCAGAATGGGTATTCTCATCTAATGAAAAGTCACTAATTTAGGTATTCTTACTATCATATGTAAAGGAACTTGATTTAGAAATATGAAAAGAAATAGGTAACAAAGTGAAAGAAATAATAGGTATGGTTGGTAGAGGAGCTGATTGTTAATATTCTAATTTGATAATATGAGCTTCAAGATCAGACATGACTTTTTTTATATTGAAGAGCATATTGAGAATCTGATCTAGTTTTTTATTAGTATTATCAGAAACATTGATATTATTAGGTTTATGAATAGAGTGATCTAAATTGTTCAGATTGGGCTAGTATCCTTATTTTTTTTTTCTTTATAATTACTAAAAAAAGTATCTGAATAGAAGTTCAGATTATGTATCGAGAATCTCTGATTTCAATTATCATTATTATTCTTAATGATTAATATACGTGAACTAGCAGGTTTGAATCTGCTACAAAGTTTTTAAACTGATAGTAGATATGAGTATTATCTTTTTAACTCAGTCAGTTCATCATCATTTAATAGTAAAAGCTGCAGGCATTTTATTACAATGTAATCAGGTAAGTCATATTTGTAGCAGCATTTTGATTCAGTTGAACACCATTGCAAATTGTTATTATTAAAAGCATATCCAATTTTGATGGCATTATTTAAAAGGTTATTAGTTTCAAAATAAAGAATTGCAAAGGGTTGTAGTTTGTAATTATTAGAATAAGGGATATAGTAAGATTTTGCTTTAGTAGCTAAAATAATGTTTTGCAAGTCACATACAGAAGTTCCAAAAAGAAGATTGATCAACTTAATATAAATATCATTCTTTTGTTTAACTTATTCAAGAAAAAGATCTGCAGAGTGCAGTCATTATAAAGGTAACGTGACCATTGGATATAAAACAATTGGATGAATTTAAATCATCATAAGTAACATAAGTGTATTACCATAGATCATGAGTTTGTAATCTAACATTTGTTATATTGCTATATTTAGTGAAGATTGATATAAGAGTTTCTTTTTTTACATTTAAATAGATGTCGGTAATATGCAATATACGCTGTTGAAATTGCATATTTTCTTTATAAGATTGATATTTAATGAGTTAATCAATTTTCAAATTGGGAAATTTTATACTAAGAGCTGAATTAAGTATAACTTTATTATCAAAGTAAATAATTAATGATCTGACAAAATTAACAAGTTGAATATTAGCCGCCTTAAACGTGTCATCTTGAGTAATAAGACCATTGATAGTTCTAATAATAGCTGCTTTAGGGAGTTCTTAAGCGTATTTTTTGATAGTAGTAATTCAAGCAAAAAGGTTAGATAAGAAATAACTGTGAAATTAAGGATTTCAATATTCATGTTATATTGTCCTTTATTTTTTAGGATCATTTTTTATTTGTATATTTTTAATAAAACTCTTTTAAAAATAAAAGTATTGTAAAAATAAAAAAAATAAACTAACTAATGAAGTTGTAAATATTAATATAACTAGGATAAACCAATTTTATTTTCTAAAAATTTTTATTTCAAAAATTTTTTGGATAAAATAGGAAAGTGTTTTTTCTTTTCTTTTCTAAAAATTATAAAAAAATAAATTATTATAAAATATATGAAATTGTGATACAGAATTATCAATTACGTATACAAATCTTATTATTTTCTTATTTTGATTTTTTATAGGATAAGTATATCACTATTTTCTTTTTTTTATTATTACTTATGTTTTTTTTATTTTTATTTCAATAAATATTCATTAAAAAAAATTAAGTTTGTATAAAAATTAAATTGTGATTTTCATCCAAAAAATAATAATTAGTAATTTTAATTAAAGTCATATTTTAAATTATTAATAAGAATTATTTTTACAAAAATTTTAATATTTTCTTCTATTAAATATCCTTATAATACCTTTCAAAAGTTTTGAATTTGTATAATATCTGAATACTTTAGTTAATTGTTTATACTTTATTACTATTTAAAATTCTAAATTATAATTATATTTAGATTTATTTTAATATTAATTTTAATAAATAATATTACAAATTAAAGATATATTTTATTTATATAATTATTTATTAAGCATTTTTAACATAAGAGAAAATATAAAAATTCTTTTTTGAAATTATTATTAAAGTTAAAATATTTTATTAAAAAAATAATATATTTAATATAAAGTAAAAAAAATTTTTTTTTGTAATTTTCTTATTTTTTATTATAAAGTAATAATTGATTTGTATTTTAATATTTTTATTATATAAAAAATATATCAATAAAAAGAAAGGAAATCTAAAAAAATTTTTATGAGTTAATATTAAAATTAGACATATTTTACTAGGATATTTTATATACTATATAAATCAAATATATTGTAGATCATATATAAAAATCAATTACAGCTAATTTCATAATATATGGATCACTAATAAATTGCGGCTGAATGCGACTGAAAATATTTTATAATAAAATTACTATAAAATATTGCGACTAAATGCGACTGAAAAATTATTAATGGTCCATAAATTATGAAATTAGCTGTAATACAGATTTTTTAATGATTGATAGACCTTCAAAATTGTATAGTAAAATACATAGTTTTCAAAATGCTACTCCTCTTCTCTCAATTTAAAAAATGTAGATACCAAATTTTGTAAAAACATATTAAATAATATGTAGTTTAGGGATACAAAGAGTTATAAAAGTGATAAAAAGGCTAATTTTACAAAAATTTAATTTGAAATATGATAAAAAGTGTACTTTTATTATAATATTTATAGCTCTTTACAACTTTTACAAAAAATATATTAAATCGACATATTCTCTCTAAAATAATTTTCTATAAACAGATTTTAGCAAAAATATCACAATATTTTCATAAATAAAAGGATATTTTAGAAACTTTAGCAGTTAAAATAAATCAAAAAGTAAATTTTTTTTTATAATAAAATTATAATTAAATATATTTTTTTATTTGTAATTTAATAGTATTAATCTAATAGTACGTAACCTTTCTTTATTACAATTATTATATACTAAAAAAATTAAAAAAATATTATTTTAATTTTTTTTATTGTATTTTAGATTATTTTTTTTATTTATATACTAAAAATAAATATTTACATTTATAAAAAATAAACAAATCCTAATTAGATTATAATTTTTTATAAAATTTATATCAAAATGTCTCATTCAAATAAAGTTATTAATCTTATAAAAAAGCACATCTTGCTAAATTATCTAAACTTTATAAACCATTAATACTAATTGATAATAATTCTATTATTAATTCTATTATAACACCACTTGATACTAATTCTGCTATAATTCCAATCAATATAAATCCTAATTTATTAAATATTTCTATTTCTAATATATAACTAACACCTCAACTTAATTCTAAAGCTGAAAAATAAAAAATATTTAATTGATAAAATCAATAATTTGCCTGAAAAAGAACTAATATCATCTTTTAAATTATTGATTAATATGATATATAAAGATGGATCATATAAAGATGAATCTTATTTTTTTACCTATAAAAAAAGGTTATAGAATGGATACTTGCAAATTGAGGAAAAACCAACATTAATCCTTATGAAAAAAATCAAAAAATTTGATTATTAAAACAAAAAATACATAATGTGACCTTTAAAATAAAAGTCTCTTATAGCTAAACTTAAATATACTCAAAAATTTAAAGCTGTTCATATTTCCTGATTTTGATCAATTATCAGAAAAAAATATATATTTTAAATAAAAATATAAAAAATACAATAATCAAAAAGATTAAAAATAAAAAAACCTATACTTCCAAATTTGTTTCCTTAGCTACAGATTTAATTAATATAGGCTAGATGTCATTAGCTTCTACAGTAAATGTACAAAAGAAATGGTAATCTTCCTTACTAGTAATTTTCTTAATAATTTATCTCAATAGAATAAAAAGGTAGCCTAAATCTTAATACAAGAAAATTTGCTAGAATTTACTAATTAATTTGATTCATTTGATATTATAGCAGATAAAAGTACAAAAGGAGAAAAAAATATTTTTAATATATATATCTTACTAGAATAATAAAAAATATCAATCTATGCTTAATATACTTAGCATAAAAGATTTAAATTATTATTCAACATCTATAGTATCTTCAAGTATTGGAAAAACTATTAACATGCATTCATTAAATCCAGCTAAATGCCAATATTGGCTTACTGATAATACAGCTTATATGTCTGGATCAAAAAGGCGAAGCTGTAGTTGAATTCAATAAGTTATATTTTACAAAAGCTACTTGAATTCCTTATGGATTGCATATATTACATATAGCTTCAATAACTTTTGACAATATAACTTTTGGAAAAATTAATTTTCCTTCTAGACTTTCTTTACATCCGCATCTATTTAATGTACTTAATTTAGCATATCATCTTTATTGTGAATATAATGAGTCTAATAAAGATAACCTATTAAATATGAAAACAAAAACAATTAATGAATTATATAAGACATTAATGAATTATAATCTTAAAAGATATTAAAAACCTATTTTTAGTAGCTAGTTATATCAATTAACTTCAGTAAGATAATATTTAAATAATAGAGATTCTCACCTTCAATTTTCTAAATGGTTTATTCATCATTTAGCAAATACTAATAATATTCTAAAAAGATATCTAAAAAAATGGAAAACATTTCATAATTTTTTACAAAATGATAAATCAAATATAGAAATTCAAGTTATGGTTCAATTTGATGAATATTTTTATGAAAAAATAATATTTTTCTTAATTAGTAAAAATAATAGTATTTATTTTATTTCAAATGGGTTTAGAGCAAATGAAATAAATGGCAGATAAAGTTGAACAATAGATTGATGAATTTCAAATTGCTATTGAAAATCCAAGTGAAGTTTTTATAGAAGAATTGCTATAAGCTTATGAAATTTTCTCTAAAGATGAATTCTATAATTTAGAAATTAGAATCAAAAGTAAATTAATAAAGGCATTAAAAGCATTCAAACGATAGATAGATCTATAGATGTATTTACCTCTTTCTATATACTGACTTGAAGGAATTTATGGTCCTGATGTTACAGTTGCTATTATTAAAGTTATATTAAATATTCCACTTTTATATGAACTTACAAGTATACAAAAAAATATATAAATAGATTAATAAATGATTTGAATATTAAAAAAAGAGATTCCTTTAGATTGTTTCAAGCATTAGAGAATAATGAATTTATAGTTGCCTGATGAAACCTATTTTGGATTTATCAAAATATCTAAACCTCTAGTTTTGACAGGTTTTTAATAAGTCTATAATATAGTTTCAATTGTTTGATATAGCTTAACAGACTTTGACAAGTTTCGATAAGTTTTGACAGGTTAGTTTATATGATTTTATTATTGTTTTGATACTTTCGATATTCAATAGTCTATCTAAATCCAGGATTTTTATCAGGCAACTATAAGTGAATTTCAAGATTAATTTCTAATTTTTTCATAAAATACCTATTAAATTATCTAATTATTTATTAGTATATGAGTTTGTTAAATATAGAATTTGTCCTATAATTGTTCATCAATAACATTTTGAAGGAATGTTTAATAAATATTATCTTAGAACTTATCCTAATATGTCTGTAGATTTACAAGAGATTAGACTGCAAATTTCAGAATCCAAATCCCTTAGAACTTTACTTACCAAAGAAAAATTAATAGAGATTTGTGTAAAAAGAAAGGAGAAATGAAAAAAAAATATAATTGTATGTGAAATCTAGAAATGAATCTCTGAAAATGATCTTACTAGCCTTATTAATGAAGAGGAAGCCATGACAAAATTGCTTAAAAAGTTTTTAAAGCCATCAAATAAAAAAAACTTATATAACATATAGTATTAAGCATAACTAAAAAATTTCAAAATTTTTTTTTTGAATTTTGTAATGGTGGTGATTAAAGATGATTCCCATACTTATTTTTAAAATTTTTATCTAGTTGCAACTTAAGTTGCAATACTTTGAGTTGCAACTATTTATGAATTTTTATATTAAAA
>CAMKVN010003466.1:0-10425 GCA_946474995.1 Funneliformis geosporum
ATAGCTAAATTGGTTCGTAGGCGGATTTGGAGGTCTATTTGAAATCTGTCCCAGAATCCCCTTTTTGCCCTATATTACATAATTTATAATATTATATGATTTTGATAAATTTATTTCAAATAAAAAATAGAACACAAATAAAAATACTAATAAAAAAACTTAACAGTATAAAATTAAATACTATTAGCTAATAAAAAATTGAACAATAAAAACTTAAACACTAAAATCGAACACTAATAAAAATTGAATACTAGAATAGAATATACTAACTAAAATATAATATTAGAATATACTAACTACTAAATATGCAATAAAATAGAACGCTATATGCTAATTAACATTTTTTACATATTTTTGCATAATAATCACATTGTTTACACTTTTCATATTTTTGCCCTTTTGTTTCATCTATACAAACGTTATTATCTATTATATTAACCTGTATACTATCCTTTAACACTTATTTGAAATCTTTAGATAAAGTTATTTTAATGTTAAATTTAAATCTTTTTACTAGACAATCTTTATGTCTAGTTATATAGGATTAGTAATAATAGTAAAGATTGGTTCTGTTATTTCCACTTTATTTTATGCATCATAAATGAAACTCTTAAATATACTTAATAACTCAGCCTGCATATTAATTTTAAGAGAAAAATCAATAGCCTTCTTTGATAACATAAATAGCTCTATAGAGACAGCCTTTTTGATCTTAAACTCGAATATAAAATATGTGAATTATACCAAAATGAGAAAAATGATAAAAGTTGATACTTTTTATTTCTATGCCATTTTTTGCTTGCGATATGATATATACTAGTATAAAAGGATAGTATTGCAAAACTTCAGTGGCTTGAATATTAGTATTCAAGTACCATCAGTTTAGTATCATGCTTATATAAAATGAAGCATATTGAGAATAATTTCTAACACATAAGAAGTGTCAGTATCAGTGTGTAAAATCTATGTACATAATGTGCACATGTGCACATTAATTTTTTGTGTGCACATATTACACAACATAAAATGTGCATAAATTATTACTAAAAATAGATAAATTATGTACAAAAAAGGTAATTTTACATAAGAAAATGTTATGATTTTCTTATTTTAGTAATAATTAATCAACTTGTACACATAAATTTTAACTTAGATTTTATACACTGGTCAGTATACCAATTCTTTATTAAGAAAAGGCAGGTACATAAATGTATTTTTTTATCAAATAGAATCACATAATAACCTATTTCTTGAGTTCTGGTAGCTCTAACATGCTATACTTCTATGATTACTTCTAGAGATACAGATTTAATTAATAAACAAAAAAGGATTTATTATATATCTTGATCCTATTTTCTGATATTAATATCTATTTCTTTATTATCACCTTCTGTCTAAAGAAATAAAAAGATAATCATTTCATTAATCATAAAACTAAACAAATCTGAATAATAAATCTATTTACCTTTATTAATTGTTATCAGTCTGTTATTCAGTTAACATTATAATAAACTAATTGATTCATTTAAGATCTTTGCTCATTAAGCATTCAAGAGGTTAAGAATTCTTTAATCATAACATTTATCTGACTAAAGAATCTTGTGTTTATTCTAATCATAGATGGAGTATTTTATTCTACTTTAAATGCTCATCATTATTAATATGATTCTTGATATTAAATAACAAGTTACATAGTAAAGTTGCTTGATAGACTTTATCATAAATATATTTATTAATGAATTCGATTTTTTACTGGATTACACTCTTATAAGAGTATAATCCAGTTGTGTTAGACTGTTACCTAGTTACCATTAGACTATTACCTCGTTACTATTTTCAGTACTCTGTGGCCTTTTTATTGCCTTGTAACTATCCGCTTATTTTCATTGCTTTGTAGCCTTTTTATTACCTTCTAGCTATCTGATTGGTATTGATCTCCTACGCCTGAATAGATATCAAATACCATTTTAGGGGTCATTGGCTTTCTGTAAGTATTTGGATACCTGGTTTTATGTTGAGAATACTAGCCTTCTGTGCCTGAATAGGTCCTTGATTCTATATTGATGTACTTACCTTTTGCACCTGCTTGATTGCCTATTAAAATAACAAATTGTGATAAAAAAATGTGTTAAATGACGCAGTGGATTTGCAATTAATTTTTGTCAGCTCTATAGTATAACTCTGGCTGATCTTTTGAGCATGTGATTTGAGAATCCAATTTGATGTCATAATAGCATCATGATAGTGTCCTAGTAGTGTCATGGAACTCTCTTATAACTGTTATAGAACTGACAGAATGCCAGAGAAGTTCTATTAGTTCACCAGTTTTATGCTAGCTTGGGTGCTGAATTATTATATCCAGGCTTCTAGTCAATTTATAGAATGGTATTAGATGAAAATAAGCAAATTAATATTACGTCTTATTGCGTTATAGTCATGTGATACTGTTCTGATAACAGAACACCCTCACATAGTTGCTTCCCTCTCAATTGCCATTTCTTGATTGTCAGATGAGACACAAAGTGCTAAATTGGTGACTCAGATGTGCAATCTGCCTTTTATAACCTGTTCGATTGCTAAGAATGAGACACAAAATGCTAAATTTGTGATACTAGTGTTCTGCACAAATTGGATTAGATCAAATTTAGGCAAAATCTGATTTGATCTGAATCTGAAATATCTGAATCTGATTCAATCTGAATGCGACAAATCTGAATCTGAATTCAAATCTGTATCTGTATCTGAAAATCCGAATCTGAATCCATATTCGTATTTGACAAATCCGAATCTGAATCTGAAGGATCAAAAAATTTTTAGGTTTTAAATGCCTACGACGTTCAGAACATTATTTATGTTTAAAAAAATATTATTATTATTTTTAAACAATAATGTGTCTCTGATATTTGGAATGGCGTTATATTGAAAAAAAAACAATGCAATTATTATTTTTTTAACAATAATACGCCTTCGACATTCAGAATAGCGTTATATTATAAAGAAATAACTTTATTATTATTTTTTTCAACAATAATGTGCCTCTGATGTTCGGAACAGCATTTTACTATTTAAAAAATATTATTATTGTTTATTTAACAAATATGCGTATTTGAACTATGTATAACTTTTTAAAAAACAAAAAAAATATTATTTTTTAACAATTTTACGCCTTTAACATTCGGAATAGCGTTATATTATAAAAAATAATAAAATTTATTTTTATTTAACTATTTACGCCTTCGACGTGTTATATTGTAAAAACAAAAAAAAATATTGTTTTTTAATAATATTGCGCATCCGAATCGTTTGGGATAGAATTTTTGTTGAAAAAAATATTTTTATTGTTTTTCAACAATAATACGCATCCAAAAATTCAGAATAGAATTTTTGTTAAAAAATAATATTCTTATTGTTTTTCAACAATAAAGCGCATCTGAAACATTCAGAATGACATTTTATTAAAAAATCAATATTCTTATTGTTTTTTCAACAATTATGCATATCCAAAACGTTCAGAATGATATTTTGTTGAAAAATCAATAAATTTATTGTTTTTTTTAATAATAATGTGTATATAAACATTCAGAATAGTGTCATATTGTTATAAAAAATAATATAATTATTGTTTTTTAACTATTTTACGCCTCTGACGCGTTTTATTGTAAAAAATAAAAAAAATGTTTTTTAACAATAATGCGCATAAAATTACGTATAACTGTTAAAAATACAAAAAAAATTTTTTAACAATAAATTCTGCTTCCAACTTTTGGAAATGGAAATTTATTGTTTTTTAACAATAAATGCTGTATCTGACTTTCAGGACGGATTTTCTAATTAAAAAAATAATAAACTTATTTTTTTAATTAGAAAATTCGTTCCAAAAGTCAGAGGCGGCATTTTCTATTAAAAAAATAATAAATACCATATTTTTCTGAAAATAAGCACATCTTTTGCTATAGAGGTGCTTATTTTCAGATACTAAAAAAATTTGCTAAGACAACAATCTAGAAACTGCATCAAATGCTAAAAATGAAGATCCTGAATCTTATGACTGCTGATTGTCTTGTTATGCAATATGCAAATCTAATAAATTGAGTTGTATATGCATACATAAATACGCGATGGTTCTTTCTTCATTTATTTAAAAATGTCACAAAAAATAGTCACAACGCAAACAAAAGATTAAGCCACAAAAAAATAAAAAAAATTGCTAAATGAAAGCGGATATCATACTCTCTTCTCAAAAGTCACAGGTTATAAATTATGCAAAGAAGCATGAAAGAAATAATGCTGCTGCACATTTTTGCTAACATGATTATATATTGGATAAATGTAAGCATGAACTGGTTAAGTGAAATAAGTGAAATAATAGACAGGTTGGATCTGGCCGAAAAGCTTTCTATCCAGAAGCTGAAAGAAAGCTGTATAATTGGATAATGAAACAAAGAAAGCAGGCTTTTGCAGTGACTTATGCAATAATACGATATAGAATGCTGAAAATATTAGAAGAACCTGAAATTTTAGTTCTTTATGGTAATGCATCAAAGGATTTTAAAATGTCTCATCATTAGCTAGTTGCATTTTTGAAACGATACAAACTGGCATTACGAAGACATACAAATATATCCTAAAAACTTCCAATTCAAACTCAAGATTTATTAGAAAAGTTTCAGCAATTTGTTATTCGCTTTAGAACAGAAAAATCCTTCGAAATAGGTGAAAATTTTAATATAGATGAAACACCTGTTTGATTTGACATAGCTGGCAATATCACAATCAATTCAAAAGGTGAAAAAACTGTGCATATTCGAGCAACAGGTAATGAGAAGAATCAGTTTACTGTAGTTTTGACATGTGTCGCAGGTGAGGACTGATTTATGGAATTTACTGAAAAGGAATGCAAGGAAAATTTTATTATACTTATAGTTTTTTATTCATTTTTATAGATGGTATTAAATTATTACCTATCTGCATTTTTAAAGAAAAACAGATGTCACGAGAAGAATAAATTCCTTCTGGAGTAGTAGTGTGGTTTCAGGAAAATGCATAGATGAATGCTGATCTGATGAAAAGATATGTGGTTTATCTTAATAATGCAAGAACTAACAATATTCCAGTAATATTAGTATATGATTAATTTAGGGGTCATATTGAAGAATCAGTAAAATTAAAGTTTCGCAAAAGTGAATATAATTTGGCAGTCATTCTAGGCAGATTGATTAGCATTTGTCAATCGCTCGATGTTGCGATCAATAAACCATTCAAAAAAAATCTATGAAGAGAATGGCATAGCTAAATGTCTAAGGGTGATGCAGAAACAACTTCTGTAGGAAACCTTTGTCGGGCAAAATTAAGTAATGTTTGCATATAGATCAAATGTTCTTAGGAGGCAATTTCAGATGAAATTATTATCAGGTCCTTTAAAAAATGTAAAATATCAAATTTTTTAGACAGATCTGATGAGAGTGGAGATAATAACGAAAATGGAAGTGAATATGAGAGTATAGATGAAAGTGCAGATGAAAATGAAGATAATAATTTGGATGTTATATATATTGATAGTGATTGTGATGGTAATGATAGCATTGATGATAATAATAGCATTAATAGTGATTAAGGTTATAGCATTTAAAATTATTGAAATAAACATTTTTTACAACAAGTTATATAATATATATATGAGTGCTGAAATAACAATAAATAATAATCAGATTTTAATTGAATAAATTGTGGGATGCTTATTTTCGGGTATTAATAAATCTTAGTGGTACTTATTTTTGGGAAGTGTTTATTTTTGGAGGAATATGGTATTATTTTTTTGATAATAAAATCTGTCTTGACTAAAGATGGAACTGTAATTAATTTTAAAATTTTTAGCTAGTTGCAACTATTTATAAATTTTTATATTAAAATAAATTTTACAAGGAGTTGCTACCAGTTACAACCCAAGTTGTAACTTACCGAGTTGCAACTTCTTAATTACAATGCCATCTTTAGTCTTGATAGTCAGAGGCGGCATTTTCTATTAAAAAAATAATAAACCTATTTTTTTTAATAATAAATGTCGCCTCTGACTGTCAGGATGGATTAAATTATTAAAAAATGCTATCAGGATGGATGTTATTATCAAAAAAATAATAAACCTATTTTTTTAATAATAAATGCTGCCTCTGACTTTCGGGACGGATTTTCTAATATAAAGTTTATTATTTTTTTATTTCAAATCTGAAAAATTGGATATGAAATCAAATTTGAATCTGACAGATCAGGTTTGAATCCAAATCCAAATTCGAATCTGATCTGGATCTGACAGATTGAATCAAACCCAAATCTGAATCTGAATTTAATTCAAATCTGATAAATCTGATTCGATCCGATCTGTCAGATCTAAATCAGATTCAGATTGAATCAGATTTTTGCGAACACTAGTGACACAGATTCATAAAATTTATTCTCTCTTTCCTATATATAATTCTGCTTATCTGGTTACCAATATTTTGCATATTTTTAGCTTCTAGACCACGTTCCTGTATAGTTACTACTTCAGGATATCTTTACATTGATTACTAGTAAATTTATTTTAAAGTTTGTATTTTTTGTATAAATTTATACTTGTTTGTTTTACTATCCATGATATTAGAATCTACTGTACAAAAAAATTTAAACCCAATTCCATAGAAATAGATGAAGCAATAAAGCTCTTTTCAGATATAACAGACCTTGATTTTAAGCTGATCTATAATGATCATACATATTTTCATCATTTATTAGAAACTAATAGTAAAGATGATATCACTCTTTTAGATGCTTATCATCCTGGAGATTTTTGATAAATATATTATTCGAGTATCTGGAAAGGGTTTTACAGTTGTTGATCATCCATCTGAAATTTATAGGATGCCTGATGCTCATGAATGTATTGATAGTAACCTGCCTCTTTGCCTGGTTCTAGATATTGATACGAGGCAGAAGCCCGATCCCATTAATCCTGAACTATAGATATAAAATTTTTTGTGATGATTTATTATTCAGAATCTTAATTGCTTGTGCTGATATTTTATACTCTTTATACTCTGATTTAAAACATCTCATAACTTTAAATGGTCTTGCTTTAGCTAGTTCATTTAGTGCTGATAAATGCAGTTGGCATATCATATATCCTTCAGCTTGTTTTATTGATTATAGAGACCTTAGGTAGCCTTCAACTCCCTAAAATTTGTATCATACCCAAAGTATTATGGCCCCCGTTATACAGTACGCAAATCAACATATGTTTTTCAGATCTTGTACGATAAACAGTATATTTCTCGGCAACAACTCCATTTTATTTTTATTAGAAAATTACCACAGACAATAGCTAAAAACTTTGTTATGTATCACGGTTTAAGACCCGATATGTATTTTTTTATTTACAATCAATAAGCAAAGGTGCATTAAGTACAATATCTTTACATGATAATATTCCGCATATCCAAACTCATTTAAGAATTTAATTTATTCGCTCTAAATAGTTTAAAAATTTATTTTTTTATTAAATATAAAAAAAAAAAATAAGAATAACCTTTATTGGGAATAAATTAATTGCGTCACTAAATAAAAATGTAATTTAGCAAACTTAATACAAATTTAATTACGAAAAATTTGATATACTAATTACTAAATCGGAATCACAAAACATTATGAATCGTTCTTAAAAATTTGAAATACTTCATAATCTTCTATTGAAAATGTTCCATCCGTATCTCTTATCTTTTTTTCTCATAGTATGGGTTGTGGGGATTGACGGATTGTATACATGTATTAGCATACACAGATTTCCTTCCAGTTTATTACAACGAAGTCATGATTCTGGAACTTAATAAATACGCAGTATTATTCGGAAAAATTACTACCGAGATGATTACCGAGTGACATGCCGAGATGGAGTGCGCAGTATATCGAATAAATTTTCCGGCAATAAAATTATAAGCCGAATTCTTGATGTTTGGTGCAGTATCAAACTGATGATAAAAAATTCAAAACACCTTTATTATAATGTATTAAGTAACAAATTTCTTGAAATGAGGCGGAATGGAATGTTGTGAAAATGAAGTATAGCGGTAAGTGTGAATTGGAAGCCTCAACTTGTTTTATTTCTTTTAACCCGTTGCTAATTTCAGAATTCTTCATACAGGTTTGAAATTATTTCATCTCGGAAAAGTCTCTTGCAGGAAATAATCTATTACATAGTCTGTGTGGGTGGGAGTGATAGAACGAAAATTCTGTAAATGTCGGTGGAATAATCTATTTCGTGTAGTAAAAGAGTATAGGGATGTGAATCTTTTAGTTAGTGATATAAATAAATTAACTAGATATTTTTCTGAAACGTGAGAGAGAAAGAAATAACTTGATGCTGGGATTCGCATTAAATGGCTTAGGATTCGCCCTCCCTCTTTGATAGCATCATATGTTTCATTCACTTTAACATTTTCTGATTCATGTATCTGAAAATTGTCAATAAAGTTTTCGCCCTTATCGGGCTTTAGTTTGTTTAGTTTGTTGCATTTGCCAAGCCTGCCAAGAATGATCGCAGATTACCACTCATCTGAATATATTGAATATATTGCAATCCAGGAAATATAAACGTAGTTATTCGGTAAGACAGATGAACGTAGTAATTCGGTAAACAAAACGACCGCAGATTACCACTCATCTAAATCCTTACAGATTCAGGAATATAGCCTGCTGAGAATGACCGCAAATTACCACTCATCTGGTTATATTGCAGAACCAGGAAATGTGAACGTAGTAATTCGGTAAGACAGGAAGCCACTACTGTCAAAAGCGACCGCAGATTACCACTCATCTAATCCTTACGGATTCAGGAATATCTGACTAAACTACCTTCCGCCCCAAGGGTTTTAGGCCAAAAGTTTGTCGGGTGCTTTATATGGAGTGTAATTTGTATTGTTAAATGTTCCGACTAGGGATGGGAATGATCCGATCCAGACCGAAAGACCATTGGTCCGGTCATAGGACCGGTCTTGTACCAATCTTTTTTAGGACGGATCGACAGAATCGATCATAGGATCGGTCTTTTTTTTTAACGGTCTTATAATAGATGGTCTTATCGTCTTATCGATCGCCCTAAACCTTTTTTATTGATAGACGTGTTTTTACGTGTTAATATAAATGATAAATTACGCCAAGTGTAACAAATTTTTGAATTTATCAATCAAAGATGTCGTCTGATAGTATTAGCGAAGCTGATTCTTTTCTTTCCTTAGCTTCCACTCATTCTCAACCTTCAGACAAAAAAATTCAAGTTGTTTCTGATGTTTGGGATTATTTTCAGAAAATAATTGATGAAAATAATGTTTTAAAATCAAAAAAATGCAAATTATGTCATGCAACTTTTGCTGCTACCTGTGCTACTTCTACTTTACGCCGCCATTTACAAAAAAAACATACTATAACATATACATTTAATACTTCTAACAAACAAACAAAACTCACTTCATATCGGTTTAAACCTTATACCAAAAATGAACAATCACACATTACAACCAATTTGGTTGACTGGATTGCTGTTAATTTACAGCCTTTTAAAGTTGTTGAGCAAGTTGAGTTCAAGAAATTAGTACATTCATTGGATTCTCGTTATGTTATACCATGTAGAAAGACAATAAAGAATGATGTAATCATCCGATTTACTGATTGTAAAAAAGATATTTATACTTATCTTAATAGCTTTACTTCAAAAATTGCATTGACTACAGACATTTGGACTTGTTCTATAACTAGTCAATCTTATTTAGGTATAACTATTCATTTCATTACAAATTTTTGGGAAATGAAAAAATGCCTTATAGATATAGTTTTACTTCAAGGTTCACACTCTTCTTCATTAATAGTAAATCAAATTTTATCAACTTTGGAAGAATTTAATATAAATGATCGAGTTATATCATTAACTACAGACAATGGTGGGAATATGGTGGCATGTGATTGAGATTTAGCAATTGAATTGGATAAAGAATTTTCAAATTTATCATTTAACCATTACCGATGTGCAGCCCACATAATTAATTTGGCTGTAAAAGCTGGATTAAAATGTGTTGATTCAGCTATTATTAAACTACGACAACTTGTTATTAAAGTTAGAAATTCTCAAACATTAATTGATGATTTAAGAACTATATGTACTCTAAAACAAAAGCAATTTGTTATGCCAGTTCAAGATGTTGAAACAAGATGGAATGCTACATATTGTATGATAGAATGTCAAATTAAAATGAGAGAAATAATGCAAATTTTAGTACATTCTCATAAAAACATATTAGAAAATTTGTTTCCAACAGTTTCAGAATGGGGAAAAATAGTAGTAAGTACAGAATATTTTACATTTTATATATATTGTATTGTATAAATATAACTTTTAAAACTTAT
>CAMKVN010003467.1:0-10425 GCA_946474995.1 Funneliformis geosporum
ATAACATTATCTATATTTGAGTCAAAAAAGCGCTAGAGCTTTGAATTTGATATTGGAAATCATATAGCAAACTGGATTCGTAGGCGGATTTGAGAATTTGTCCTAGAACCCCCAGAATGCCCTATATAACTCCAGGCAATTAATCTTTGTATGGCCAGCCTTTCTACAGACTGAGCAAAAATGAACAATTTGTTTAACTAGTAATTTTGTACCACCTTTCTAACCACATTTTTTGTAGCACTAACACTTCTAGGCTTGAAAGGACTTTTCTTACATGAGCTGTTCTATTTTCCAATTTTTTTTGAAGATTATCATAGATAAATTTTTCTAAAGTTGCATCATCTGTTGCTATTCCTGTATATTACAAATCCCTTGTAAGTCGAATTTTAAAATCATCTTTTTGAGAAATAAAAGTAGGTATTACTGGTTAAAGTTCTGGTTGATGTAATATAGGTATTTGACCTGTATTCACACTTGGATTACGTTTTAATCACAAATCTTTTAATTGTATAAAAATGCATCTATACCATTAGGATTAGCTATTCTCATCTATGTAAAAAGATCACCTGATAAGGTACTTTTAAGAAATCCTAAAACTTGTACATTATTATTTGGAATACCCAATAATAAAGGTCTAATTCTTTTTTTCATATGTATCAGGTGAATCACTAGCTAAAAATCTTTCTTAAGTTAATTTTTGAAAGGCCACTTGCTAACTACCTATTATTTCACGCTGATATTTTGCTCTCATTCATGTCTGTAAAGTAGCTGGAGAATTAATAGCAGGATTAGTAGCTGTATATGGATCATTATTAGGAACTGGTATATACTTTCCTCTCAACTTAGATTTTAAAAGACCAAATTTAATTGCATCAGTAAAGTCCCTTACGTTAGCATTTTCAAGTGCAGTCATATTTGCCTCTAAATGTGATATAGAATTTCAAATTTTATCTAAGTAATTATCAGGAGATTCCTGCCCAGTATATTGTTCATGTTTAGCAAAAATAGTTGATATTTAGCTTGTGCTATATTTGGTAGGTTAATAAGCAGATTATTTTGTAGATTTAAAATAATTTGCCAGGAATTTATTTTTTGAGCTTTTCATTTTTGATATCGGTTAAATACTCAGGTTCTATTGAATTTTGCTAAGTCAGCTTCAGCTTTGTGCCTTTGATTTATTAGTTAAAGGACTACCTTTTCTTGCAATAATATATGGTTATACCTTTCTGCTCTCTGAGTTATAAGTTACCATACCCAACGCTCATTTGCTTCATTATTTAGAGCTTGTGTTAATATTTGGTTATCATTCTATGACCTAGCTCAGACTTTTTGCAATTGTTGCCCTAGAGTTCTAGCTTGTTTAACACTTTGTTCTACTACCATATTCCAATCTTGCCAATATCTTTGAACTAAACAGATATAGGTAATAATATTAGCCAAACATGTGCCAACTCTATCAAATTGCCCTCTTATATCATCTGAAAGTATTCTTGCTAAAGAAGCTAAAGCCTCAAATTACCTATCTAAAATACCTTGTATTGTATGCTTTATATTTACTATTTCTTTATTATTTGAAACTTTTTTATGACTTAGACCAGTTATTTTATAAATACAGGTCTTAAACTGATCAACCTTGTCTTCTTGCCTCAAAATATGAATATCTTGTACAGTACTAGCATTATCTTTATGCCTTAAATCCTGCAATGTTTTATGAAGACGCTGTTTAAGTGATTTGATCTCAGTCTTAAGAGACGTTATCTCATCTTCATAAATTAAGATTGTAGAGTCTTGTTGTGTAATATGCATCTACCTCCTTGTTAAGAGTCTTAAGCTTTTTATTGGAAATATTATTTGAAATTATTTCATTTGCCAATTTTTTGCACAACTCTTTATTATTATCAAGAATTTCGATATAAGCCAGGTTCATGACATTGATTCTTATTTTACAAATAGATTCGAGTAAAGATAGAAATTTAGATATATCTATTTATTTGCAAAAGATTTATTACCAGCCTTCAGGTTATCAAAGGACTGCGAAAAAATTGCATTAAGCTTCTCTAAAAGCTGAGTTTGATTTTACCTTAAATGAAGTTCGTGGTTAGCTTGAGAGACATGCTGTTCATCAGATTCATAAACCTCTGACCAAAATATATTCTATATGCAAGTTTTAGCTTTATTACTATTCTTAATGAGATATATCAAGTAGACATTGATTCCTATTATTCAAATAGATTCGAGTAAAGCTAGAAATTTAGTTATATCTATTGATTTGCAAAAGATTTATTATCAGCCTTCAGGTTATCAGAGAATTATAAAAAAAATATTTGAAGCTTTTCTAAAAGCTGGGTTTGATTTTACCTTAAATGAAGTGTGTGATTGGCTTAAGAGACAAGCTATATATCAGATTTATATGTCTCGACCAAAGTTTATTCAATATGCTTCTTTTAACGATATTCAAAATTTTAATAAAGTACATCAGTCTGATACTATACCTATACCTCATGATAAAGTAGGTAATCAGATTTATAAGTATAGAGGTGTGATAAAAAATGTTGCAACTAGATTTCGATGTAGCTTTGCTTTGACTGATAAAACTTCTGCACAAATGGCTAAGAAATTTATGATCATCCAAACTGCCCTTTTACGTATCCTGAAACTTTTATTATAGATAGGGGTACTAAATATATGGTGAATGTAAGGATTTATTATTTAGCTATAATGTAAAAATTTAGTATGCTAACTCTAAACGTGAAGTAGCTATTGCTGAATGTGACCATCAAGATTTTGAAAAGCATGCTTATTTTTGACAAGATGCTGTAGATTTTCATTTGTCTTTATCTGAAAGATGCAGAACATGTGTTAGAGGTCTTCATATAAATGATAATATTTTTAATAATACGCCTACTACTTTAATACGAATATCTCCTAACAAGGTTGTAAAAAGAGCATTAAAAGGCAAAAAAATAATAGCTAAATCTTTCGTCAAACATAAGAGACCAGTTGGTTATAATGAATCACTTTTACCTAGTTATACTGAAGTTTGTCATTTCTTATAATCTGGTGAATTAGAAGGTTGGAAAAAAAGAGCAACTGATTGCAATTGGTCTCCTGAAGTCTTTATAATTGATTCATATTTGATAAAAGAAAATCAACCAGTTCTCTATAAACTTTATAATGGTCCTAGACGCTCTTTTGTGAAAGAAGAACTCCAAATTGTTTCGCTAGATACAGTATTACCACCTAAATATATTCTCAAGCATTAGACTTACCTCCTCTTTCCTCTACTTGATATAAGATTTGCTCAAAAGTATTACTTAAATATTCATCTATTTCAGTTCAATTGTAAATTATAATTTGCTTATTTTTGAGCTAGTCTCTTCGCGAATTCTTTTCTTTTTCAGGCTTTTCACTTCCAGGCTTATTATCTATAAGAAATTTGTAAGAGAATATAAAGCAAACTTGAATTGTCCACGCTTATTGAATTCCTTTTTAAGTACTTCTTTAAACTGCTTTCTTCGGCTCTCTAATATTTTTCGTATGTCACTTCCATTATCAGGATGTGATTTTAGAATTTTTGCATGATGTACAGCTATAGCTCTTCTTTTAAGTGCTATGCCTAATTCTTCTTGCTTCTTAAATTCTAAATCTTTTTCTTGTTCTTTAGTAATGCCTCCAAACACCCAAATTCTTTGTTATTTACCTTTTCTCTATTGGTTTGAGTTGCTAAACTAGAATCTGCATTAGTTTTTCAGCTTTGATATTCCTCATATTCTTTTCTTTTGTAGAAAACCTTCCTGCTTCTCCATCATATTACCCAAGATCATGATAAAAAAGTTTATCTTAAGATAAATTTTCTGGTTTATCACGATCATCTCCTAAATCAAGTTCCTTTTATCTTTTATATAATCTTGCCCCTATTTTCTAAAATGCTTACCAATTTTTCGATCATTTGGATTAACCCATTTTTCAGCTTCCACTTTAGTAATATATTCTTTTTCAAGAATTAGGATCAGAGCTTGCTCTTCTCTTTGATCATGCCTATTCTCTTTATTTTTAGGGATTGGCATTGAATCAAAAGTTTGAATGACAACTAAACAAGGGTAACACTATCTTTTTCTGAAAATATTTCTTTATGAATTTCAGTTACAATCCCTTTCTTATCTATAAACCCTCGTCCAGTCTTCTTTTTCTATCAAAAGCCCAGTATAAATATTCAAATGCTAAATTTAGAAATATACTCCATTTTAATGTAATCATACCTGTATATAGTTTATTACCCTCTTTTTCATCTCTAAGTAGAAACGCTTTCTATTAAACACTTCAGGTTTACAGTATATTTCCTGTTGTAAATTTTCAAAAGTGCTTAATTGTCTTTTCACTTCCTTATAGTTCCATTCGATATTAAAATTTTGAATAGAGTATCTTTATTAGGTATTTTACTATATACTTTAACAGGTTTTAGTTCGGTCATTAGAATATGCTGTTGGCTATCTTTTTGAATAAGCACTTGAGGTAGTGCTTGAATAGATGTTTGAATAGGTGTTTGAATAGGGAGTTGAATAGGAGTATCAGTTTTAGCTTTACATGGATTCTTTCTTCTAAGATGCTCACGAAGTTTATTAGGATTTGCTAAAGTTTTACTACAATGATCACATGTTACTTCTTTTTTATCACTTCTAATTTTTCTAACCATGATGTTAGCTCTTACTGTTGCACTATTAATTACTTATAAAATTATTTCTTTAATTAATTTATTCCTATACTTATCAAAATGATTGGTAAATATTTATGCCCTTATCTTTACAACTCTGGAATGGCTTGTGGAAGAGCTTGTATTAAGCCTGAAGGATATCGGTTTCATTGGAAAGCTAAAAAATGAGTATCTTGCTCTGATTGTAATAAGCCAACTGCTTCTGCTTGTGAACGATATTCATTATATATCAAGGATATTATGTGATCCAATACTATAATAGATTGCAGAATAAAGCTTCCCTTTGATTATAGATTATTGAGGGGAAATTGGGATAAATTTTTGTATGATATCTATTTTTTGTATAACTTATAAGAGAAAAATTAGGACAAAATTTTTTTCGTATGATTGTCCGAAGTGAAGCAGAGGACTATATATGTTTGTGAATGTTAAGTATGATCATATCACGTGGTGAAGTCTGTTTATCCGCATGCGTCACGTTACTGAAATTTTGTGTTATACTGATAAACAAATCTGTGATAAACATAAAGATAAAGGTGTTACATGATGTATTACATGAAAGTATAACATGAAAGTGTTACAGTACATGATAAGTTGTGAAAAAAATTTTTTTCTAAAAATAACGAAGGTTTTTTTGCAACAATTAGTTAGATTCCACTATTTCGCAGAAATAAAATGTATGTATAAGTGTATTTACAGTTTTTCACGCTAATATAGTATAATAATATAACAATAATTATTTGGAACGAAAAATTTTACTTTCTATTTTTTTTTTATTGTTAGATCTGTTACATTTAGTTCTTGGTATCATGGAAACTAAACGTTTCTCTTTGTCTAACCTTTCTTGTAATCTTTTGCACTCTTTAATGCGCTGAAATCTCTCAAAGTTGAAGGGTTTGAAGAGAAGATCTTCGAGGACACACACTCGAGATACTGCTATAAAAGAAAGACCTGCTACAACTTCTTTGTCGCCAAGATCTGCTATGGCCTTTCGTAATGGTAGACACTAGCTTTTATGTACCATAATTGCCTACGCAAGATGAAAAGGAATTTGCAAGCGTAAATAAGAGGCTCTGAATTTACTATTCTAGTACGTCTAATTGGTGCAATTGGCACTACCCTTTCACCTTCTAAGCTAGCAATGGTAGAGCCTTCATAATTATCAAAAGAGATCAGAACTACTATAGGAAGAGAAAGCAGTCCTTAATCTTCTTGAAATATTATATCTTGAACAGTTCCCATTGAACCATTGACTAGTCCGTTTTCTACCTGTAGATTTGCCGTTAACATGACTTGTGCACCTCTCACTAGCAGTATATATACTTCGAGACTATGCGCTGTATCTGAGTCTGCATTTTTTGCTTCTTTTCCACCTGTATGTATAGCTTGGATTTTAGCAATGGAAATATCTAACAATCGAAGTCGATATATATTTACTGTGTCAACTTCAGACCAACTTGCTAGAATGAACAAGGCATCAGAAAACCTATTTCATTCTTCTATACTGAGCTTATCTTCGAATCATGTGATGAGAACTTTTCAATTGTCTATAGTAGATTCTCCATTGCGTAGCCTTAAGAGAATGTTACTAATTTTCTGCTGTTCTCTAGAATATTCTGATTGACGCTGTATGAATCTAAGCTGATACACTTCTTTGAATTGCTTGTATGCCGCATGACCCCCATCAGACAAAGAATCGCACTTGGTATCAGCAAACATAGGAAGATCAAGAACAGGTTGAAGTTGGCCAAAGTCACTGAAAAGAATAATCGACCTGCCGCCAAATAATTCATTGTTATGTTTGGGAAAAGCTTGCCGAAGCTGTATATCAACTAAAGCAAGCATTCTACGTCCAACCATACTCTTTTCATCAATTATTATATATCTTACATCTTTTAATCTATCCTATAGTTGCTTCAGCTGTTCACCGTTTATATTAAGGCATTTTGCATCATTAACTATCAGAATTGACAGTCCTGAATGAATTATTATTCCGTTAATGTTAAAGGCTGCAACTCCTGTCAGTGCAAGCACGGCCATAGGTGATTTAGGTTCTCCTGCCATTTCTCGAAGTCTGCTTCAGATTGCTTCTATTAAGTAAGTCTTACCAGTCCTAGCAGTTTCCATCACTATTATCATTAAGGGTTCATTTTGACGTCTTTCAAGCACATCATGATAATGTGACTCTATTCGCTTGAAGACTATTTTTTGATTATCATTTAGCGTCTGATAATTCACTAATATGTTTTTTTCTTTGACAATCCTAGGATTTCTGCTTAAAAATGTATCAATGTCTGTGAGATCCGTATATCGTTGCTTTGGATCATTAATCCAGTCATAGTTTTGATTCATATCTTGAGATCCTAGATCGGAAGAACAATTGAAACTTGGTCTTGGGCTCATTTCTGCAAGAATCATCCAATCAGGTCGAAATTCATCCTGCTTATCATCTTCAAGCGGTTCTTCTTCCTCTTTATCATTTATCTCATCTTCTGTATTGTCTACAGGTGATCCAAGTAGATCAATTGGACCAGAATCGATCTCTTTGAGATAATTGTTGTATAAAGTTGACCATGCAATACTTCTGTCTTCAGTTTATTCCTGGATGTCTCAATAACAGACATGAAGAAGGACCTTTGCACAGCAAAACTCTTCCCATTGCGGGCTTTCGCGTAAGGCTGATAGGTGTAGATAGATATATACGATATTTTCCTTTTCACACTTTTTCCATTGATTTCTAAAAAATCTGTGTCAAATTAAGCTGAAATAGCGTATAATCTTCAAGCTCTGTAGGTCAATCCCAATATGATTTCAAAGGTGATTTTTCTGTCCATCTAAAATCATCAATTTTAGAAGATTCTCTATCTTCTCTGGTATCACAAATCCATCTGGGTGCTTGCTTGTTGAGATTCAAGAAAATGAAATTGCGGCTCGAATGGTATAGAGGAAGGCCAAGTAGAATGTGACATGTCTCTTGAGCAGAAATATCCCATTCTGCAATACTATGCAGTAGCAGCTTTTGGATTGAGGTAAGTGATTGATCTTTCGGCTGACATTCACCAAGGATCTGATCTAATATGTCTGAAAAGGCTGCTGATTATGGTTCTGCTTTACTTGCATACTTTGAAATGTATTGCAATTCAGCATGAATACTGAGAATTGGTTTCAAGTCTACGTTGGCTTGCCAATCTTTTAACTGAAGTCAGCTATGTGGGTTTACGTATTGATCGTTTTGTGCTATTATAAACTCTGGTCGCTCATGATCATCATCTCGCACGAATGTTTGGTCAACAATTTCTTTTGGATATTCAAATCTGCAAGACTGCTTTGCTTCTTTGTTTGTGCGAAGACAATATGCAGGACTGCACCGGGTATGTCTTTATAATTTATTGATTAAATTGACATAATCTCGCTGATTGCAATTATGTAACTCACTGCTTTCTTTTTACATGGATGTCATTTAGGAATGGCATTTCGAGTCCTGGATTTATCGTGATGACCAGACTATCAAGGTATTGTACAGCTTCTTTCATCTTATTTTCATCTTCCTTCATTTTCTCCCATTCGATCATAGGCATATTTCTTCTTTTATTGATCCTATGTACATGAATGCTGTCGCGATATTGCCATTCGTACCTAAACCACCAATCTTCTAAATCCCATTATTTTTTTAGAACATCATTAAAGAAATATCGAATCGCTTACTAAAAAACTATACTGTGATATGAGAGTTGTCTATAATGTTTTGGTGATGATTTTTGGCCAAAGTTTCACAATCGTCATTAGATTGCATAAGCCTATGGAGCTCAGGCCAGTGCAAATCGGCGGACCTAAAAGTAAAAAAGATTAATCCATTCGATCCTATCTGCTTAATCATATCAGATAGTTCGTAGCGTCGTGAATTTCAAAACTATTGAGTTCCACATAAACCTTCTCCATAACACATTATCCTATCGGCCATATAGTTATTACCCTCGGCAATTCTTTCCCAAATATCTGTAACAGTGATTTGCGCATTGGTAAGGTTTTGCTTAACATATATCCTTCCCTCTTATAATGCTCACCAAGCATTTGAGAATTCAATGCGAAATACCACCAACGAGTATAATGTGCAAATCTTGCATCTTTGTATTAAAGGAGATGCTTAAAATATTCAGCAGGTTTCACATCTTTTATGTGTCCTGTATGAAGATCTGCCTTTCCAGTCAGATATAAGGTCAGAAATGCGTATGAGATATACCCTGGCATCTGGAATTCATTAACAGGATTGCTATTTATTTGTGGTCACATTATAGAACTGTTTTCATCCTGCACTCGATCAAGGGTATTTCTAATAGCAACATCTTTACAATTGAACAAGAGTAGAAGCGGAACAAAGTTACGTGTAATAATGTCATTCTCATTCTCAGAATCATCAGTATCGTTAATTTCTCGGAGCTGGTCATCAATTAAACCATCAAGTGGTAAAGATCGAAATACTTCATGGTCAATGATTATGTCAGTGTAGGTATGATTGTTTTCTTTTAACTAGTTTAATGTACAAGTAACTTTAGTACAACAAACTTTAAAATCTCTAAATGCATCTGAGTTTCTTGCAGATTGATGACGTATGACAAGCACATCTAATAATGATAGATGCCGAGGGAGTTTTGTGGCAAATTCTTGTACATTTTAGGGAAAATTAATTACGTTTTCATGATATTGATGCTATCCTTCACGAAGCCTGTAAACTGACATCACAGGAAAAACTCGCACAATCAACATTTCCTCAATTTTTATAAGACCCTGAAGTTCATCAGGCATTTTACCTGGGTCCATATCATTTTCTTCTGAGAATTTTTTTTGCATGTTATCTTTGGTCTTTTCTTTATAGCAACGTCAGTATTCATTCATCATAATTACTATAGATGGAAAACTCTCATTGCACGTAGGACAAAAAGTATGTTTAAATTTATAAATCTTATTGCGAAATTTCTGTAGAAGTTCTCTTTCAGACTTACTAAGTTCACTGGCTGAAAGTGGCTCAGAATGGGTATCTGCGCCATCTGTGTCACTACCTTGAGACCTTTGCTGCAGTTGCTGCTTGTATTCAAGTCACGAATCATTGTATTTTGAATATCTTTCAGTAAGTTCTTCATCAACGATAGTAACTTAGACATTTTTCACGTTATTCGTTTGTTTTCATTACTAACTTTACGCATTTTCGTTCTCTATCACGTGCCGCACGTACCTCTCCCTCATAATCATCATTTTTCCTTGCTCTTTTTCTTCGCATGTATTCTCATTACTTTGTAAGGCGTGTTTCACGTTGACTAGGTGTTTCATTCTCTCTGGCTTTACGCTTTTGAAGAGTGTCCTGACTTATGAATTTATCATCTATTATATATGCTAAAGAGAAATTCTATACAGTCAACTCTTTCTACAGTAAATTTTGATATAACGAATTTTACAATACAACAGATTTTCAGTGTCAGACAGATTATTAAATATAAAAAAACCCTTACTATACCGAATTTAGTAATTAAAAATTCGTACTGTATTTAACAAATTAAAGTCAGAAAAATTTATATATAAAATGACACTTTTTATAACGAATTTTCTCTATAACGAATTTTTTTTTGATATAACGAAGTTTTACTTAAAATGAATTTTACTAGATTTATGTGTATAAAATTATGTAGTTTTTAAATGAAATTAAAAAATGAATAAATATT
>CAMKVN010003468.1:0-10425 GCA_946474995.1 Funneliformis geosporum
TATATAGGTTAAAACTAATTGCAACGTAAGTTGTAACATTAAAAGTTGCAACATATTATTTACAGTTCCCATCTTTAAGTATGCCACATAAAATAAAGAGACAACAGCAAATAAGTGAATTGTCAAGAAAAAAAGGCCGTTATGTGTCTCAATTAGAAGAAACTGGCAAAACTGTTAGTGAGGCTTTTGAGATGGAAGTTGGAACCATTAAAGAAGGCGGAATTGATGAAGCTGTTGGAATAGAAGATGAAACTGTTAATTATTGAATAGAAGAGGATTTAAGAGAATTTGAAGAAATAGGAAACAGGCTTATTACCAAAGCTCTTCATTGGCATGAGAATACTACAAGTAGCATTAAAGCAGCATATACTGGAGATTCAAGGACCACAGGCTGGAAGAATAGAAATAAAAAGAAAGAATTAGAACATGATGTAAAGAGAATGAAGATGCTTGAAACATTTTTTAGAAGTACTGAAGTATCGACTAGTATATCCTCATCATGATCATTACAACTATCACATCCATTTTCAGAATCTTCAACATCTCCATCTTCATCACTTAAAACTACGCAAAGTTCTTTAATTTCCATCAAGAATATAAAAAATTTACAAATACGTTTAGAAGAAATAAATCAGCAGTATTCAATATCAAAATCAGCAAAAACAAATCATAATAATTTTATCTATGATTATTTACGTCATCTAAGTATACGTAGGTACATACAGTCATTATTAGATGAGCAGGGTAAAATGGATGCCAGCAATTAGATTGCACAAATCATGTGGAATAAAGGCGATTATATGGTGAAATGCATTTGAAAATGAGGTGCTTATTTTATACAGACAGGAGAACTTCTTATTTATCATTAAGGAAAGCATCAGAAATTAGAAAGTTTGTTAAACGATGAAGATTTTAAGGTAGACTGCCAAGCATGGTTATGACAATAAGAACCAGAGTCGCATTCTCCCCGAAACCTAAAAACATATATTGAAGGAACATTATTCTCTAAATTAATAGGTCACATTAAGAAAGATATGATTTTCGAGAAGACTTATCAAACTATATGCATTTGTGAGGATACAAGTATGATGAAAAGAAAAAGGGAGTTTATTATGATGGATATGAACGGCTGGATGTAGTGATATATAGGAAGGGATGGTTGAAAAGAATGTTTGAATATCAAAAATATATGAAAGATTTTGATAGTGATATGCTAGATATTGTTTTAGAATCCCAGCTTAAGTCAGGAGAGAAAGAGATAGTCCAGGTGACACATGATGAATGCTATTTTTATGCGAATGATGAACAATGAAGGATTTGGATGAGAGATGATGAAGATATTCTACGGTTGAAACATGCAAGACGCTCTATTATGGTTTCGGCCTTCCTTTGTCTATATCATAGACTATTACGATTATCCGATGAACAATTAAAAACAAATCCAGATATTAAAAGTAAAGAAGCTTTTGTTCTTCGTTCTATATAAATGGATGGATATTAAAAGTCAGAACATATGTTGGATCAGGTAGGTTTTCTTATCGACCTAATGTTGAAATATGTGGGCTTTTTAAAGATTTAATAATTAGTTTTTTCATTAATAAACGTAGCTCATACATTAAGCATCAAGCAAGTACTTAAAGAGCGTAATCTTTGGCCTATGAAGGGTACTCATTTGATGTGTGAATAGTGCTCTAGGAAATATGACGGTGTTGATTCAAATAGGCTTGATTGTTATACATGACGAATTATGTCACTACAATCTGATTTTTATGAACAACGTTCAATGTTAGAAGAAGCTATAATCAAAGCAAAATATATCTTCAAAAGATACCTAAAATTTCATTGTGAATGCAATTTCATAGAACGATACTTGCGGTTTGTGAAATAGGAGACAAAACGGCTATGCAGCTATAATTTTGCTAATTTATTGATACAGATTCTGGAAGTTCTTATTAGTGTTTCTGTAATGACCATTCGTAAGTTTACACGTAAGTCTTGGAGATATATGGATGTATACAATAAAGGGCTAGAAGGTAGAACCGCTGAGTAGGCCGTTAGCAAATATAAATCACACCGTCGCTTACCTAAAAATATTGAAAGAATAATAGATCAGTTATATGATAAGAAGAATAATAAAGAATAAAACTAATACTTAGCTGCTTTACAACTTCTATAGCTTTTGCATTACTAAAATCTGTTTTAACTTGTTATTCGAAATATTATGTACATATAAGAATTAAAAAATAAAACGCTTATTATTTTAATATATTTTTTTTAAGTTACACAAATTTTGGTTGTTTTTATTGGCTGATATTATATTACATGATATGTGATCAGTATTAGAAATTTGAAACAAAGTCACGTAATTGTTGAGTATAGGCTTCCAGCACCATAATACAATTCTTTTTGAAAATATCACTCCATAATTTAAAAATAAAAAAATAACTTCTTTAAAAAAAAGAAAAAAGAAACTTGATTATAATATTTTTTAAAACAACAATAATAAAATCCAAAAATCCTTTCATGAACTATCTATTTGTTTCAGAAATTCACTTCTGAAAAAAAATTAATCTTAAAATCCAAAGAAGCAGAATTTGAAATAGTAAAGTTTGAAAAAATTATAATCAGTTAGAGTTTAAAAAATTGAAACTCTGTTTCAAACTTTGCCATTTTTTCAAAAAAAAAAATTTTCCCTTTTTTTTTATGAAAATAAATTTACTAAAACTGATTGATTTGATCAACATTTACTGTATAAGATCTGATTAACATGGATTTACATAAATAAACTTTATTTGGTTAATAATTTATGTATCTATTTACATATGTATTTGACATGTAAATAAAACTAACTAAATAGTAAATTATTTTAAAAATATAAGAATTAATAAAGAATGCATATCGATATTTAAATTTTAGCAGATTGTATATAAATTTAGATGTGATAATTTGATTTTTAGCAAATTAGGGCAATTTTAAAAAGTAATTAATTTTATGTAGATCAGCTGAAACCAATAAAATTAGAACAAATTTTTATGTATATGAAATTTGTTATAAATTTTTATTTTTAAATTATAAAAAAACTGGTTCTAAACCTAGTCTTGAACCAGTTATAAGACTAATTACTAAAGACTGGATTATAGGTTCTGATAATAGGACTTACAAGTCTTAGGACTAGGACTGGATGAGAACAGATCTTTTCAACCCTAGTTATACTACATTTGTATGCTACATTTGCATGTGCATTTATTGTATAAATTTAACTATAGATTTGCTACTTAACAAAAAGAATAAAAGCAATGTAACACTAAAATTTAGATCTTTGACAATTTTTTTTAAATCAATAAAAAAAAGATAAAACCATGCTTCCAGAACCACATAATTTTTCACCCATACTTTTTACTTACTAATAACACAAAAAATAAGGGAAATGCTATTACGATATGTCTTAGTTTATTAGTAATTGTGATGGAGGTCTAGAAGAAGCCAAAATGTTGCATAGTAAATAAGGCAAAGTTATGTCGTATCCATTTGGCAAAATGCGAAAATTTAAAAAATTCTATACTAAAGAAAAGGTAAATAACGTTCTTAGTTTACCAGTACCTGAAGATAATAAAGTTAAAAATACTATAGAAAGTTTGTTATATAATTTTATGTATAAAATAATTCTTAAAAATTTTCATATACTAAAATGCTTTTTAAAAATTAGTTGAAGATGATGATGATAAATTAATTCACCAGTTGGCAAAATGAAGGAAACTTTCTACATCAACAATATCAAGTTTTAATTTGACCAATAATACTAATTCTCAAAAAACTTTAACTTCATTTTATCGACGCTAAATATTAACAAATGATATAACCCGATTTGAACAGCTATTTATTAGAATGACAGTATCTAATGGTCTTCCTTTTTCCTTCGTAAAGAATGAAGAAACTAAAGCACTATTTGAATTTATTGCACCTGAACTTGTTCTTCCTAATCATAAAGCAATTGGTGGTAGAATATTGAATGATATGGCCAAATCTCTTCAATAAGATATTGTAAAACTAGCAGCAAATGATAAAGATAGAGTTACAGCAGTTTTGATGAATAGATGAATGTAAAAATAGAACAATTATGAGAAATAGTATTTATCACATCGAAAGGTCAGCCTTGAGGAGCACATGAAATAAATGCTGAACGATCTCATACAGCTGATATCATTCAACACATAGAAGCAATGATTGAAGATGCCACTAGAAAATTTAGGAAAAAAAACAATTTTATTATTATTATTATTATAATTATTAACGATTATCTCCATCTTTACAAATATTTAAAATATTATGATTATTTACAACTTTTTTTTTGTTTTTGTTTTTTTTTTTTAAAAAAAAAAAAGGAAAGAAAAAAATATAAAAGAAAAAAAAAAAGTTCTGAAAAACACTTGAAAGAAAACAAAGTTTTTTTTTGTGATTTATAATACAATGTGTGAAATGTTCGTTACTTTGTCCCGCCACTTTTTTTTTTTTTTTAAAAATAAGTTAATAATATTTGTTACAATGAGGGCATTTACACTCTTCAATTAAACTTTTCTCGAAATCATAAGTATCATTAATATAAGGTTGACTGTAACTGTTACGTCTCGGAGTATTTTTATCAACTTTGATGACTCTAAATACTTCACATTCCTCAATATCAAAAAACATATGAGAAGAATATTTTGCATAATAAGAAGGTACGTAACAACCACTTCCATATCTTAAAATTAATCTTAAATCACCAAAACATGGACCATCTTCTGATAAGAAATGCCTATATAAAGTATCAAATCTATTTAAACGGCACAAAACGGATTTTGAAACATTTTCTCGATTATCAAAGAAGAAAACGAAATTTTCTTTTACACTAAAACCTTCATGTACATTAATCGATTTTTTATCTGTAAAAAGTCCGTAAGGGTCAAATCCTCCGATTAAACACCTTTGTCCTGCTATCTTTGCAACCGCTAAAGTTGGACCTTGTTGATTACATTTCTCGGCGAAATTCTCAAATCCATCCCTTGATGATCTAAAGATCAGATCAAATTTATATCTGCAAGCAGTTTTTGTTTGCTTTTCACCATTAAGTTCTTGTTGCTTTTGTAAGGAACCTATCCATTTAATAAAATGTGCGGCATGAACATGATTTATAAGATTTGAATCCTTTAATCCTTGAGAACCTTTGGGTTTATATCTTGTTAAATACCATTTCAAAGCGGAATTATCCATTTCTTGAGATGATAAAATCTTTTCGTAAGGAAGAATTTTTGAGTGTATATCATTTCGAGAAATTTCCGCGAATTGAACCAATGGTAAAAGGTTTCCAACAGTCCTTCCGAGCAATTTGAAATCATCATCCGACCATTCGGATAATTTTTCCCCGTCAAGGGAAGGGTTTTGTGATAAACCCCATTTTATGATGAGATCCCAACGAGCGGTATGTTCAAGGTTAAAGTTATACTGTCGTAAAAGGGAGAGGAGGATCGTTTCTTCCAAAGTGTTCAAGCCTTCGGCATCAATCAACCAATTTGGATTGGTGTTGATTTTATTAACCAAATGACGGCGTAACTTGTAAAAAGATTCTACTCCATATATATAATGTAAAACTGGAATACAATCTTGTTCTGGCCAAAAGTCCATGTTTTCTCCAATATAATCCGGTATGCTGTCAATAAGGTCGTCCAACATGAATTCATCGGCTGCGATAAACAAGTCGTAAATCTCGTCAGCATCAAGGTTATCCAACATTATCTCGCCAATATATAAGTACCTAAATAGGAACATACGAGTTTTTTCATGAACGTTATGAACATACGATTTGAATTTTGTGAAAAAAAAAAAACGAATGATTTTATTTTATTTTTTTTTTTTACCTGAGGATAATATCAAACACAACCGGTCTAATGTTTGGTTTATCAATAATGAAAACATCATTTTCTTTTCTGGCCCATTCAGAGGACAAAGCAGTGCGAAAATAAGAAGAACGAGAACACAGAATGATTGATCCGGCCCTAAATTCTTTTACGTCAGGAACAGTTCCAACACGAATTATAGTATCATAACTTCCCCCATAATCACAATTTATTTCATTTATCTTTTCGTTATCACTGTTAAAATCGTTCAATTTCGTATGAATTTTTTCGGAGGTGATACATTCGGTGGGTTTATTATTATTATTATTACCAAGCAAAAAGTCAACTATATTTACTTCATTTAAAAAGAGTTTTTCATTAAGGTATTCCAAAGTGTTTAAAGCGGAAATAATCGTTGATTGAGTTGTCATTATGAATTTTTTTTTATCATCAAAAGAAAAATTTTTGGATTGTTGCGTTTTTTTTTTTTTGCAAAAAAAAAATATTTTTTATTTTTTTTTAAAGGAAAAAAAACAATCTTTTTGAAGTCGTTACTTATATTAATTTTTTTTAGAAAAAAAATTCAAAGGGACTTTTTGATCCTCTGTAGTACATGTCACAAATACCATGAGAAACTGTAAAATTTTCCTCATAATAATAAACTCGTTTTTTTTTTCAAACATTTTTAAAATATATCTATTGGAGTTTAGAGGTCATCGGGTGGAACCAAGAAAAAAAAATTAGTTGCAAATTGGTTTGACAGTAAATATTAACTAACAATCAAAGAGAAAAAAATTATAATAAACCTGTTAAATGATCTATTTCAATTCTGGCAACTTGGCGCACATATGTGAAACGAAATTATATCCTATGAGCCATCTTGGACATACATTTATTAGGTGACAAAATTTCTTTTTAAACTTTTTGTTTGTTTGTGTATCAAAAAGCGGGGGAACTTATTTGAAATAATAAAACACCCGAAAGATCCGTGTTTGATTGTAAATCCATAATTAAAATTCGCAATAAAACCGACACATTATTATAATTCTCTTGAAAAAAATATTGATTGAATCGAAAGGTGGCGTTTAAATCTTTTTCAAAATGTGCTTTTTTTCTAAAAAAAAAAAAAAAAAAAAAAAAAAAAAGAAAAAAAGATGGATCTTTTAAACAAAAGGTTTTCTGATTTTGATGATCGAAAGCATCCTATCCTTATCAGTAATTTATCACACATATATTCATCATCACAAAAAATTTTAAAAAATGTATATCATATCATATGACTGAATAAATGGCGCAAAAAAAAAAATTTTTTTTTTTTGCTTTTATTTCTTGTCAAAAATCTTGTTGGGATAAAAAATCACACGGTCCAATTAAACTTTAACAATGATAAATTGAGATTTTCCTTGTATACAAGCGAACAATATGATGTATAAAAAAAACATGAGGGAACAATATGATGTTTTTGAATCAAAAAAAAAAAATTTTTTCCTGATCTAAAGATACATGATGACACTTACACTTGTGATACCGACGACTTTTTTTACAACTTTATTATCTTGTGATATCGGCTAAATTCTATCGTTTTTATTACCCGCCAAACGTCAAAATAAATTAAGCCAAAAAGAATGTGGGGTAATTTTGTTTACAAAAAAAAACTTTATTGAAAAAGTGTGGGGTAAAAAAATACAATATGAAAAGAAAGCCCAATTTTTGTTAAATGTTTATTTAAATGGTTTGTCTAATCATTATATAATTTGTGTTTAATTATGACGAATCCCCAATGATTAAAAATTGTAATTGTTTTAAGGGCAAGAAGGCTTAGTCGAAAAAATTAAAAATGAATGATAAAATCATGACACGTTCAGGGAGAAACGCAGAAAGTGACACAATATGATGGCAAAAATAATTGAATTCCGAATTACACTTTGCAAACGATTCGGCATCCTTTATAACACAAAAAAAAATATATCGTGCATACATTATTTACCGCGGAGGTTTTTTTTTAATGCATGGTTGTTTTTGGGATATACGATATATGAATTTGTCTCCATTCCAATGAAACGATACTAATCCGAATTCAATATAGTAAATATTGCAATTTATTTAATTGTAATTATTAATATATGAAAAAGGGGATTGATTGTAAAATACTTTCTTAGTGTTAAGGGTCAAATTTTTTTACCCTAATTATTATTCTTCTTTCTAAATAATACATTTAGGATTAAAGAAACTTTTATTATCTTTTAGAATTTTTTTGTTAAAAAGCACATATTTAAAGATTAAACTTGTAAATAAAACTTCTATTTTCCTTTAATATTTTTTTCTAATTATGCTCATAAAATGAATGAATATATTAGGTTGTATACTTTGCAGTAAATGCTTCTAAAAAAATAAATGATCATGTGAGATCGTTAATAAATGCGCAGTACTTCGGAAAAAATATTTCTGCTACTTTATTTGAATCCATGACACGATTTTCCTTGATGAGATCAAAGTTAATATAACTTGCCTCTTCCAAATATCGATTCTTAGACTGATATAAGAAGGTGATTATCGTCGATCATGAAATTTGACACAGTTTATAGTCACGTGTTAAATTGCAGTAATCAAATACCTCAATAAGAATTAATTCGTATTGGATGTAAAGCAAAATCTGAAAGATTTCTGTTTTTACTTCATTGCTAATCTATTGCGTTTGATGGAAGTTCTTTTACGGAAAATAATTTATTACACTATGGGAATGACGAAATTTTATAAATATTTGTGATAATTTATTTCGGAAATCCGATATTTATCTCGTAATTAGCAATATTAGCGATAAAGATAGAAACGATTAACTTTAGAAACTTTTAGCAAGGTAACAATAATATGGGTATAGGGACTCTCATAAAAGTGACTAAGTTTCGCGTATTCCCTTTATCTTCTTTCAATTTAATCATTTTTTTTTAAAAAAAATTGTTTTACACTGATATTTATTTATATAGGAGCTTTGCAATAGAAAGGGAGGAAACTCTAAAAAAAATTAAAATTTTACTTTTATAAGCTAATTATGATTTTTTTTAGTAAAATAAGTTCAGATTTAACATTAACTCAAAAAAAAAATTTTTTAGTTTCCTCAGGTTAGTACATACGAAAATCATGCTGCGGAACTATATAAATCATATGATACAAACCTGATTTTCGTATGTAACAACCCAATATGATCTTCACATTTTTAATAATTAATACATAAAACTATATTAATTAGGTTAGATTTGCTATTATTTTAAATATTTAGAATATTATTAATTAGCATCTGCAATTATATTAATTATATTTCTAAAAATTCAAATTCACATGATATTTTCCTTCTTTTCTTTTAAAACTATATCAACAATAATATTTGCAACTATTAAAAAATAAAATGTAATTTAAGTTTGTAAAAAAAATTGATGAAAAAAAAATTAAAAAGATTATATATATGGATTTTGTAATTTATCGCCAGTGCGATTTATAATAATTTTATCACCAGTGTGATATATAAATGTAACAAATAGGATTTTGTCAATCAAAAAAACTAAAGTTCCTGAAATACTTGGTAAAAATGAAGAACCGATGTGTGTGACACTATGTGACATATATTTCTAACCACCTGATCCTAAATCTAACCCTAATATAAATTAAGGCTGGCACTAGCGATAAATTACAAAACCCTATATATATATATAAAAAAAAATAAACAAAATCTCAACAAAATCTCGTGATAAAATAAAATCTCGTGATATTATTAAATAATAATATGAAAATCTACATCTAGATTTAAAAAAATCACATGATATGATATAATAAAACTAAAATTTTATTTTACGGTATATGCTATGATAATTATGATTTGTCAAATTTTATATTTCTGCTGCAAAAACCACATATCTCAATTAAAAAATATGAATAAAAAGAGGGAAATTATAAATAATTTATTGTAATTTAAAAAAAATATTTTTTAATTTTTATCAAAATGTCTTCAGAAAATTTTTTTTTAATAACTGTTTTAATAAAAAATGCAAAAATCTTTTTTTCAAATCATGGATATCATCTGTTCATTTTGTAACATTAGAATCTTTTTTTAGTGACACTGTAACATATGCTACTAAACAATAAAGAATAGAACTTACAACAGCTATAAGTTTATGTCAGAAAGAAGCCGAAAAAATAAAATTAAATAAAATATTTAAAACATTTGAAGATATGAGTTTAGTAAGTAAATATATTTATTAATTTTGTCTTTATTAAATAAAATGATGTTTTCCAATATTTCAATTGTATATGATATTATAGTTCTAGATCTTTTCTTATATATATGTTTTATAATTATTTTAATAGAAATATGATATATTTGTATATGAGTTGTATCATTAAATATTTGGCTATTTTACTATTCATAAATACTAGGTTTTGATATGAGCAATGCCTTTGTATATCTTATAATCATCTATCAGCATACTAACTCATAATATATTGAAATATACTTATAAGTATATGAGTTATATCATTAAGTATTTGGCTATTTTGCTAT
>CAMKVN010003469.1:0-10425 GCA_946474995.1 Funneliformis geosporum
CGATGTCAAACTGGCAATCTTGCTGATTTAAGTATATTTGCCAATTCAGACACTTAATATGTAAAAATAAAGAGCAATCAGCATTTATTACAAATAAGTATAAATCAAGTAATTAACAGATTGGTGTTTATCATTATTCTTATTGATATTTATTTATACAATTTATTATATAAAATTCCAGTTGATGTTTATTTAAATATTTAATAAACTAAGTTCTGATTCACTTTTTATACAGGTAATATGAAAATGTGTGGAGTCCTATCGATCAAGTGAGTAGTGTACAGTGCTAAAAAAGATGTTGAGTACATAGTACAATATATACAGTAATACGTATATTAATATTTAAACTATGTAGTGTACCGTTTACATATATTTAATTTTATTTATTTAAATAAAAATTTTTTATTTTTAAATATTTTTATAATTATCAATGCATAATTAATTTTAATAAATCAAGAATATTTAATATATTGGGTTGACTTAAGTATATAATAGAAAAATTTAAATGAATATTTTGAAAATAGGATCTTTTAATTAATATATATCGGCCAATTGCTAAAAGTTAATACTATAATGCACAAGTAATTTAAATAATATTTTTTATTTTTATAAAAAAAATAATAAAATTGATTTAAATAACAAATTTAACAATTGAGATATTTTAATAATACTTTACTTTTATTTTTATCGCAATTTTATTAAAATTTTCTGAAAATAGTTTTATATTCTGTATTTTTAACACATGATCACCTATTTACTAAATTAAGTAAATTTTAATTTATGTTTCTTTTCAATATTGGACAATTTCATTACACGAATTTTAGCTTCTCATTTTCTTAAAACCAGTTCACGCTCTTTTAGAGCTAAAATTCTTTCCTGATATTCAAGTTCATCGATTTTTGTAATAATGGTATTTTCCTTATCATCATTATCACAATTATCCTCAGAATCGTCAGAATCAATTGTTATTGTTTTTTAGACTTTTTCTTAATAGAACTAGCATAAACATTTTGTTTACATTTCACAGAAACTGGTTTTGTATTATTTGATTTTTTAATTTTCGCATTGGCTAAATATAAAATAAATTATTATAATTAGTAAAAATAAAATAAATTTTTTATTTTATTTAAATTATTTATAAGTTATAAAGTTAAATTAAACTTACCTTGACATTTATTAGATAAAACATTATGAGTAATAAGACTTTTATCTTGACCCCGATATGGTATATTATACTTTTGATGTACATTAATAGCAGCAAATCTTTCTTTATCTAATTTACGTCCTCTATATAAATTAATAATAAAAGTGTTGTTATTATATAAAATTTATTATATTAATTAAATTATTTAAAATATAAATATATACTGTAAAATAGCTGTCACAATTTTAAGATTTTTTCCACGACGGTTACTTAAAGCATGTGCTGTCTCTGTAACATTAGTATTGTCAGGAGATATCATTCAAGTTACATTATCAATTTTTGACATGCATTTATTAAAAGATGCAATGACCCATTTTTAACGATAAAATGCAACCCATTCTAATATAAAAGATAAATATAAATAATAATTATAAAAAAAAATAATTGATTAAATAAAAAACTTTTACTAACCAGCAGAACTTTCTTCAATTAGTTGAATATTATCAAATAAATGATTAATTTCATCTTCTGTTTCAGCTTTAAGAAGTGCAAGCATATTATTTGTAAGAATATCATTATATTTTTTTTCATTTATTTTTCTAAATAATAAATATATTAATATATTAAATTTGCAATATTTAATAATTTGCATAAATTATTACATACCTTTTATAATGTACCCGATATGACTTAAAAATATGAATCAAATGTTTTTTCCAATCTTTTGTTTCATCAATTTCATTTAATACTAATCCAAGCCCTTTTGCTTGTGCATAATCCAAGTCTGCGGTAATACAACTCCATCCAATTCTATGTATATGCTTAAATTGAGGTGGTGAATCTGTTAATTGAAGTATAAGATTAAATAAAGCATGAAACATTCTTTGATATGCAATTGTAGTTGCATAATTTGTAAAAATCTGGGCAAAAGTTAAAACTAATAATAAATATAAATTTAATAAAATTATTTAAACTTATTATAAATTTAATAAAATTATTTAAACTTATTATAAATTTACATAATTTTATAAAATAATAAAAAAAACTTACTTAAATTATGCTCTGTATTATAATAATTAATTTCAAATTTATTGATTTCACCAGCTACACACTTAAAAGAAAGATCTATTTGAAAATATTTACACTTTTTCCATTCTAATAACTGCTCCGGAGTAGTGCAAATAATTAATACATGTTTATCTTCAAAAAATTCTAATTAAATAAATGCAAATAAATAAATAATTAATTAATTAATTAAAAGTTAATAATAAAAAAAGTTTATTTTATTTAGAACTTACCTAAATGTTTTACATAATCATAAAAGTTATTAATATTACGCAAATAATTATAAACAACTCCAAGAAGCCCATGACTTGTAGATGAATTTCTTTTTGAATTTTATTTACATAATATCGAAGGTGATCTGCATTATTTAAAGATGCATGTACATCAGAAAGATAATCAGTTCCAAAATATGCTTTAATTAAGTTTCTTATATAAATCAAAAATAAATTTTAATTAGAATATAATATTAATAACTTTAACGAATACATATTTTTATTAAAAAACATTAAATGAATTAATTACCTGTAATGATATGAGTTGGTGTAATAACAGTATAATCAGCATTTGCTTGGTAAATTAATTCTTGTAAACGTGTACGAATAGTAATTAGTACATGATTTGGTAGAGGTGGTGGATGATTATGAATTCCTTTTGATATAAGAATTATATATAGGCATTTTTCTATATCAATTGGAATTATTTTAGAATATTTAACGCTACATATTCTTTGAATTATTGATCCTTGTTTAATTGTATTGTCTTCACGATGAGAATGTGCTACAAATAAACAAATTTAAAAATTAAAATTTAATAGAAAATAAAAAATTTAAATGTTATAATAAAACTTACAACAAAGTGTTTTTTTTGAGCTATTATGTAATACTGTAAAACAATTATTAGTTGGTTCATTCAATTCACCCTAATAATTTAAATTAAATAAAATAATCAAAAATAAAAATTTTAATACAATAATTATAATTAATAATTAACCTTGTATAATCCATCTAAAAGTTGATAAAGCAAATTAAGATCAACATTTTCTTTGATATTAATATAGCGATAAAATTTTTCATTAATTTTCCATCCTGTACAACCAATAAAATAAGTTGGCGAAGTTGTTTTATCATGACATCATAAACATTTTAAAACAGGTTTTCCAATACATTGCATTCCATTTTGCATATACTGGCATTTAGTTTTAAATGCTGCCAAATATACACTATATAAATAAAATAAAATTAATATAAATTTTTATATATAATTAATTGTATATTATATAACATATTATATAACTTTACTTACGCAAAAGTATTATTTTTTATGTTATTAACTGATACTTCATTATTTACTTTTAAACACAAATCTGATTCAGGATCTACTGTCTCGTGCTTAATTTCCAAAAGCTCTGGAGTTGCAAATTCACATAATTTAACTCCTTGACATATTCTTTCTTTTCTAACTACACCAATATTACCAAGATAAATGCAAGTTGAATTATGTTGACCACAAGGTTTTCCCATAGAATATTGGATCTAAAAAAAAATGAAATTAATTATTATATTTTATTATTTTTTATTTATAATATAATTATTTAATTTTTATATCTGTAAATACAGCTTCTACATTATTCCATCCTTCAACATGATAAATAATCGCAACTCCTTCTTGACTTATTGCTAGATATTCAATAGGAGTCAATGAATGAATTATCATTTTAACACTTATATTTTTGGTAATGAAATATACTTCAGCATCCTCTTCCGGCTCAGGTAAAGATGTTTTATTTGGCTAATTAATATATAATTATTTTTATAATATTGTATATTTTACTTTACTTATAAATATAATATATATAAAATAACAAGTTACCTCAAGGTCCTCTTCATAAATAATATCATTTTCATTAATAAAATTAGTATTCGTAGACATATTTATTTAGAAAGACGTGAAAGTTTCAGTAAATGGTATTTTGACGCGAAAACTTTTTTTGTTGCTCTTTGTTATGCAGATTAGATTATAAGGTATTACAATGATCTTTTGCATATATATTACACAATAGTAGTTTCACAAATTATACAATTGTGTAAACTCATTTCACATGACCGTACATCACTCATTTAATCGATGGGACTCCACACCTTTTCGTATCGCTCTTTTTATACATGCCAGATGAACAATATTGATTAAATAAGTAACAATAATTTATTAAGTAATACAACATAAAACAACCATATATGAAATCATCTTTCAATTGGAATAACAACCATATATGCAATAGGATTTCTTTTATCAATTTCGAACTTGCTAGATATAAAATGACTAAATATATTGTGTACTGGTATGATACAGTCTCTATTAATGTCATAAAAATCTTTTCTACAAATTTCTATATTACAGTTCTGAATATCATTATCAACTTGACAATAAAATCTTGTCTGGTAAGATAGAACCAGCAAGTATCATCTTACATATGCCAAATGATGAATTTGCTTCCCTTTAGGTAAATTAATTTCATGCTCAAAGAAGTATTGAACATGACCAGAAAAATATTCAACTGAATTATTATCTTATACGAACTTAGCAATAATGAATATGTTTTTTAAATATCGAGGCGTATTTGCTAATCCAAAAATTTTGGCTCCAATTTGAATATGTCTGTACTGATTAATTTGAGGCTGAACAATAAATCTGTTGACAGAATGTTCAGTGGTTTTCATAGTTTTCTGAACCAAATCCATAATAGACAAAAATTCCAGGTCATAAGCGTCATTATAATAATCTACTAGAATACTATATATATCATTCAGCAAATTGACATTAATTTTTCGAGAAAATAACATCTCATCAAGAAAAGGTTCAGTACTAGTAATTGTATCTTCAATCTCGAGTCGATAAATCTGCCTAAAACGAACTATTACAGCATACTGAAAATTATCATAGGCTGCTAAGCTTCCTGAAGTGACCTGTGGTTGTATCAATTCTAGTCTTTTGATAAGCTTTATATTATTAATTGAGATCGTTAAGTCACCAGTTTTGCATAATTATTCGTAATAATTCTGGCTCGATTTAATGATGACTATTTGGAAAGGAGCCTAAAAAAAGCATATAACTATTTTCAGTAAGAGGTATAAAAATTTATTTTTTATAATATATATGTTAACTTACCCAAAATCCCGTTTATTCTTTTAAAAGAGTAATATCAGAAAGAATATAATGGCCATAATCTTGACAACATTTGACTTATGAAGTGACAAATGAATGTTCAGAGTAATTACTTTTGAGCTATATTACTCTTCAATTAGTTGAGCAACTTGGAGTAGTTGTAATTGTGCTTTATCTAATACATTATTATCTATAATGATTGAAACTAATAAAGAGTAAGCCTTAACAAGTTTGCTAAAATTTTCTGATTAGATTCTAATAGTATATCCCACATTAATGGAATCACATAAATTATAATAAATGTTTTCCATTGATCTGCAGTGAATCCAAAAAACCTTTACCAGTTGCTATTTATGTGGAATTCTTTCAAGATCAGCTGGGATTTTAATATTTTTGCGTTTCTTTCTATTAGCTCGAGATGTGATTTTATGATTATTCTATCATTAATCCATAATCTCTTTACAATCTAATGAGCAATTCCTAAAAATAAATTATGCATCAGGTTGACAATTAAATGTCTCACTGGATTGTGTTAAAAAAGATAAAACAGTTCAGACCATCTGACATGAGTCCTACTAACATGTTGGTTCCTGTCATTTTCTGTCTGCATATGCTTCTAAAGCATAGCATTGTGTTGATGCTCTATTGGATCTCTTGTTCTAAACCAATCACTCATATATTCAAATTCGCTAAAATTTAGTCTTTGACTCTCTTCATTACTAGCTCTTTTATAGCATCTATGACATCCAACTAATGAGGATATATGGCCACATAATTTCCTTGCTGCAGAAATATCATTACTACAGCAAATTATTGCCAATCAGACCTTTCTACTAGTAGGAAATTTATCGGTAGCAGGTAAATAAACTACATCCTAAAATTCCAGCAATTCATCTACTATTGAAGTAAGATAATGATTTATCCGATGTAATTTAACCTCATTTGGATCTGGTAAAAAAGTGAGAGTCAACATATTCTCCTTTTTAAATTGAACATCCTGTGGTAGATTACAAAATAAAACATATATCGCTTCAGTACTATAGGATGTCGAATCAAACGGTTGGAACTAATATATAGGGCAAAAAAGGGTTCTGAGACAAATCACCAAATCACTTCAGAATCAATTCTAGCTATACAAATCTATTATCAAATTCAATCCTCTAGCATGTTTTGACTAAATTCTAGATGATGATATCGAACTTATCTAGGAATTAATCTTTAAATATCAAGAATTATATTGTTTGATATAACTATTCTAGTTTGATTTTAATTCCAAATAATATATAAAAAATTTTTTACTATTCTGTTTGCCTTAGAGGGGCCATTGAAAATCAAGGAATAAAGTGACGTGATTTGAGCTGGGCCTGGCATTGCAAACCCAATATGAATAATATCTTTTATGCTATTCTGTTTGCCTCTAGAGGGACTATCGAAAATCAAGAAACAAAGTGACGTAATTTGAGCTGGGCCTGATCATGCAAGCCTAAAATGCATACTAAAGTCAAAAAGTCTAACCAAAAAAAATTTGCATAACCAAGTCTATCAAAAAAAATCTAACCAAAAATCACATAGCAAAGTCTATCAAAAAAAATTAACCAAAAGTTAATATTTATTCTGAGTTTTTAAGGCTTTATCACATAATCTGTTATAGTATTGAATCACATAATAACCTTTAATATGCTTGCCACATATACTACATGGTACACATACCTTAGTTTTCCAATGCTCATGATACACTTCTTCACACATGCAGGGCTTACCACAAGTCTTGCCAGTATTGTGCAAATATGGACAGAAATATTCTCTAATCATTTTGCCCGAACTTTGAAGAATAATATTTCTACATCCACTGATTGGATTTATGTGAATTTAGGCTTGTAGAAAAGATCAGAACATGCTGAATCCAGACGTTCAGTCCTCATCAATATTTGGCTAGTAGATGTCGAGATATTTGCGTTCCAAGATCGTTACGATAAATCAGACTTTTATGATTATCATCATAAGCAAAATATACTGCGCTACTGTGACCATGGTGGTCACATTTCTTCTATCGAAAATAAAAAATTTTATTATACCTAGTTTTCATACAAATAAAGATGATTCTGTCATCCAAAAAAAATATACGTTCTGGTTATGTTTTCATAGTTTCATCCTAAATCAGTTATAAATCTATGCCAATAATAATCAAATAGGTATAGTCACTTCTTGTGAGAAGTCAATCACTTCTCGTGGGTAGTCAGTTACTTTTTTTGGGTAGTCAGTCATTTCTCGTGAACAGTCAGTTACTTTTCGTGAGCACTGATTATTTCTTTTCATATGCTTTCTTAATTTACAAGAATAATAAAATACCTTAAAACAATATATACATGTCCGATTATCTAACTTTTTTTTAAGTCCTCCTTCTCTACAGTAAAGGTATTACATTGGGATTTGTGAACTGATAGGTGAATGATAATAGTCTTTCCATTACATCTGGCTTTAAATTCCCTTTTCACTAAAGGTTCATATTCAGCTCGATATTACCATTGAGTACTAAAAATTACTAAAGATTTAGCATTTCCATTACGGTTCTTTTCTGCAGGTATAACAGAAACATCATCCATGATAGATGCTGTATTATCTCCAAACCCAAATATTATCCATAATACCAGTAGATATGGATTGACTTGCAACCCCATTAAGCCTATGAATTTTTTTCCTATTAATTTTAATACCTAAAAGCTCTTCAACAAGCTCAGCAATATTATTGGAAAATATAAAAGAATCGGAACCTATATCAATTATTGTACAAGGTATTACCAAACCTCTTATTTTGCAATAAATAGTCGCAACATCATCAGCATTCTTTATTTATAAAAAATTTATCTTTAAGGGCTTGGGCCAATATATTCGACTATTTTTTTTTTCAACTGAATGATGTTGTGTATATGCCTTAATAGCATGGTTTAGAGTATTAGAACCTAGTGGCATTATATCATTCATGGGAGCATCTGACTCAATCCCTTTAGAACTCTCTAGCTTTTCTTCTATCGGGACATAAATAAGAGGTTTTTGCTTTATATTTGTGGCATGGATTAGTGGATGTAAAACATATATAATTTTATTTGTAATATGCCCCCATACTTTTTCTCTTTTCATGATATTATCATCTTTTATAGCTGTATTTAGAATATAATCTTTCAATTTAAGGTATATTGTATTAATATATTGAGAGTCTTTCTTAAGAATTTCTTTAGGAATATATTGTATAACTGATGATAATATAGATTTTAAGGCTATTAGAAAAACAAATCTATAATCATAGTTATAGGTGCTGAAGGTTCAGCTTTTTTACGAGACTTGAAAGTAGGGGATTCCTTCTTGTGAGTCTTTTTCATAAATACTGCACTTTGTACCACTTTTTTTTATAGTATAGCAGTTTCAGTTAGAAGCATTTAGGGTATATTCATCATCATTAACATATTCGACATCTTCTTTTACTTCCTCTTCTTCAGGATTTTCTTCCTCTCCCAATATGTATTCTTCTATGTATTCTTCTTGAGGATCTTTAGACTCTTCTATCTCATCATGAGCTGAAGACGCTAAAGCATATAAAATTAACCTTTTTAATCTGCTTAACTCCAGGATAATTAATCTTTGAATGACCAGCCTTTCTACAGACTGAGCAAAGATGAACAATTTGTTTAACTGGTGTTTTTAGTTTTACTTTTCTAATAGCTTTCTTTATAGCATTTGTATTTCTAACCTCTAACTCTAAGAAGGGATTCCTTCTAACATTAAATACTTTTCACCCTAATCTTTTACCAAGTTAATCATAGATATATGAATTTAAGGTTGAGATATCTGTTGCTATACCTATATAATTCAAATCCTTTGCAAGACGAACTATATATTCATGTTCATCTTGTGAATCTTTTTGTGATTGAGCAGGAGTAGGTAGTACTAGTTGAAGTTCTAATTGGATACTATAGGTATTTGACTTGTACTAACACTTGAATTACGTTCTAATCACAAATCTTTTAATTGTATAAAGAATGCATCTATACCGTCAGGATTAGCTATTCTCATTCATGTAAAAAGATCACCAGATAATTGACTTTTAAGCAATCCTAAAATTTGTGCATCATTATCTGGAATACCTAATAATAAAGGTCGAATTCTTTTTTCATATGTATTAGGTGAATTGCGAGGTAAAATTCTTTCTTGAGTTAATCTTTGAAAGGCCACTTGCTGACTACTTATTATTTCATACTGATATTTTGCTCTCAACCATGTCTGTAAAGTAACTGGAGAATTAATAGCAGGATTAGTAGCTGTATATGGATTATTATTAGGAACTGGTATATACTTTCCTTCTAACTTGAATTTTAAAAGACTAAATTTAATTGCATTATTAAAGTCTCCCATGTTAGCATTTTCAAGTGCTGTCATATTTGCCTTTAAATGCGATATAGAATTCCAAATTTTTCTAAGTACTCATCAAGAGATTTCTGCCTAATATATTATTCATCTTTAGTAAAAATAGTTGCTATTGTATTATATATCAATTAACATTTAGCATCTGCCATGTTTGGTGGATTAATAAGTGGATTATTTTGTAGATTTAAAAATAATTTGTCGGAAATTTATTTCTTGAGTTTTCCATTTTTGATATCAGTTAAATACCCAGGTTCTATTGAATTTTGCTATGTCCGCTTCAGCTTTGTGCCTTCGATTTATTAGTTGAAGAGCTACCTTTCTTGCAATAATATATGGTTACACCTTTCTGCTCTCTGAGTCCTAAGCCACTATACCTGACGCTCATTTGCTTTATTATTTAGAGCTTATATTAGCATTTGATTATCATTCTGTGACCTAGCTTGGGCTTCTTACATTTGTTGCTCTAGAGTTCTAGCTCGTCGAACACTTTGTTTTACTATCATATTTCGATCTTGCCAAAACTGACGAATTATTCCAGTATAAGTAATAATATTAGCAAAACATGTACCAACTCTATCAAATTGTCCTCTTATATCATCTGGAAGTATAACCCCTGCATTATCCAAATGTATTTG